>CAJQZJ010032097.1:1516296-1533518 GCA_907164525.1 Lophiomys imhausi
ATATATATATATATATATATATATATATATATATATATATATATATAAAACGAGTTTTGCCCCACTGGTTCTTCTTGACTAAGCACACAGTTAATCTTGTACATTAGAGACATAAGGGGGGTGGGAATGTGTCCAAATAGCCTATTCATGAGATACTCAGTTCAGGAGTCAGAAGACTTAGGTTCTTCAGACTTCAGCTCACTGTGAGGCTTCAGAAAAGGTTCAGAACCACTCCAGATATAGGGAGTTACTGTCAATAAAAGGTGCTAATGCTGATTGTAAAAACATTTGACTGACATTCAATCCCCAAAACAAAGCAAATGCCTAACAAATAACAATTATTTTCCTTCCTATTCTTTCATTATTTGCCAGGAACTGTACAAATACAGTGTCAAATGTCAATGTGGGGGAGCTGCTGCCAGAAATGAGTGTGTGACTGGTAGATGAATGCAGAGGTTGAGTGACAGATCGATGTTAATAATTGTTAAGGGGAAAGCTCAAGGCTTCGTGTCAATGTATGTTTCTGATAAAGACAACTAACTATACACTGTGGCAGTAACCAAGGTGATTTTCTAATCACCAAATCCAGAAGAAAGTGTAGAGACACATATGAAGGTGAGATTCACACTTTGTTTAGCTTGTCATCTCTGGCCTGGCCCACTGTATCCCTCCTGTACTCTCACTGGTGCCTTTGTCTCACTGGTCCTTCTGATAACAATGGCAGCTATGGTAAAACATTTTAGATATTATTTAAAAGAGAACTGGATGTTCAACTTTACACAAAACTTCTTTTTAATTAAAAATAATCTAAAGGATAAAAAGAACATGTTAGGAAGATGAAAAAATTAGTGAGACACAAATTCAATCCTTACAGAATTCATAGTTCAGAATATATTGGAATTCCAGCTATCATATGCTCTGTAAGTGCATGAGAATCTACTACTGCATAACAATTAACCCAAAACTTACAAGTCTAAAACAAAAAACATTAATTATTTCATGTATGTTTCTGGGTCGTTTTACCCCATGGTCTCTCATGCAGAGAACTGAGCAGGGTGGCACTGTTTGCTTCCATGGTGGCTGGCTCATGTGGCTGAGGGTAAGAGGGCTCTGTTCCTTACATGGAAATCTATGTATAGCTGCTAAAGCATCCTCGTAGTGTGCTATCTACTGTCTCCAGAGCAAAGAGGAAAGATGAAAGCTGTGATGCCCTTCAAGGCCTATCTTCAGAAGTTACACATCATTATTTCAGAAAATTTCCTCTTGGTTTCCTCATTCCTCTTTAATGTGAGAATGTTACCCTGGACAGGAATAGTACCATGCAGAGGTCATGGGGATTGTAGTAAGAATTTGGTGCCACAGTGTATATAAGTCTCCTCTGCTCTCACTGATTTGTAAGTCAAAGTCACACTGATATCTCAAATTTCACCAGCCCTTTCTCTACCCTCTTACTAAATATTCTAGCTTCCTAAGTTTCCCTTCTTCCCCAAAGTCTTGAGACATCCCCAGACAAGCTGATTGTTTTTAGTCTTTACCTACTACCCCCAACACACACACACAGACACACCTGATTACTTATAAGAATAAAAGAAAACCTACTAAATAGTATGTTTTTGAAGTCTCATCCCAGATGTCATTTTCCAGTCGCCACACATTTGCTACTGCTTCCTTTGCAGTGAGGTCAAACGGGGTCCAAAGACCAGACTTCAGCCCATCAGTCACCATGGCGCTAACCCACAGTGATAAACCCCGCAGCAACACATGGGTGGATGAACAGACAGGTCAGCAGCCACTTTAGTTTGATGACAGCAGAAATGCTGCCTAATAACACAGAAGTTTCTCAGCACATTCAACTCTAAAAGAACAAAGCAAATGCCCTTGTTACCAACGTAAACTATTTTTATTCTCTTCCCATTATGATTTGTTTTACTACTTTTAGTCATCTACTTAGATATTCCTCAATAAAACCTGACTTTGAACAGAAAGCTGAAACAAGTGTCGTGAAAACCTCCATTGTCACTCAAGCAATTAACAGAAAGAATTCTTACTTCATCCTCCCAGCCCTGACTGCAAGCTATTGCTGTAAATCAACGTTTCTCTTGCCATGGAAGCCAGAGAAGAGACAGAATCATAGTTCAGTGGCTCAAGATACTCATTTACATAAGGTCTAAACCCTGCAGTAGACATTCAAGGAGGACAATTATACATGAGGGCCCGTTCTGGCTGGTTTTCAAGTTTTATCTAGATGCCTTGTGATAGTCTCATCAGTAGAACTAGTGAAGGCTACAGAAGTGAAACTTCTCAAGATTCTGTGCCATCACCACACAGACTCAGCCTTGCTTAGCAAGGCTTTCCTCAGAACAAGAGTTACGTATGCCACAGCATGAAGAGTGATGGGTTTGGGGAGTACGTACATGGAACTGTGCTGGTTTAGTCACTCCACAAGGCACACACATTTCAAAGGAACAAGCACATATTAACTGTAAACACTTCTTATTTGTTAAATAATACACTGTAGAAAGTGAAAACGCTTTCCTTCAGCATTACGGCTTGGCCAGAAATTTCTCAGCACATTGAGCAGTCTGAAGGATGACATCAAGCCATTTCCTCACCATGAATAAACATGTAGTATATGAATTTCCCTTTACCACAGTGAAAAACTGCCATAACTCCACTTTTTTAATAAAAAAAAAAAACCTTTATTATCTTGTAGCTCTGCAGATCAGAGGTGCAGTTACCACATGGCTCATCTGGGTCTCCTACTTAGGCCATCACCAGGATAGAGATGAGACAGAGGCAGGTCTTTGCTTCTTTCTGGAACACTAGACATACTGAACTCACCCTCTTACTGCTATTGGACCACGGCTCCCTTTTCATCTTGAGTAATTGACACCGCTGGTTTTAGCTCCTTGAGATCTCTCTCTTGTCTTCCTTCTCACCCACTTGCCTGAAACAGTTCATCCAGTCTCCCTTATGATCTTCTCTCTCTCTCTCTCTCTCTCTCTCTCTCTCTCTCTCTCTCTCTCTCTTCCTCAGCCCAGGCTCTGTTTTAAGGCCCTCAGATCTAATTGGACAATCCAAGGAACTCTCCCTAGCCTACAGTTTCCACTAGAGCTATGAAGTCTCTCTGCCATGTAAAGAGGGACCATGTTCACCTGCCATAACAGATAGGAAAGGTCACAGAGCCAAAGTT
Organism: Lophiomys imhausi; assembly: GCA_907164525.1. Lineage (NCBI taxonomy): Eukaryota > Metazoa > Chordata > Mammalia > Rodentia > Muridae > Lophiomys > Lophiomys imhausi. The sequence goes on from CAJQZJ010032097.1 coordinate 1,519,490, forward strand.
CCACTTACTACATGGGGAAAGAGTGTGATGCTCCTCACTTTGTAATAGTGACTTCTTACTGCCTGGGCTCTCCTTAATGCAAACAAGTGATGAGTTCATGCTTCTTAAATTCTCTCTACTATCTTAATAAATATTAAGTCGCCTATTTTCAAATGTGTATATTATTTCAGAATCCTTCACACAAATGATATAAATTAGTCTCTGAACTTTTAGTTTTAATTAATGATATGTTACTATCATTAGCTATATGCTCTGTTTGGGTTTAGGTTTGGTTTTGGTTTTTGAGACAGGATCTCATTCAGCCTTGGGTATGACTCTGAATATCTAGTCCCTCTGTCTCTACCTCCCAAGTGCTAGAATTACAGGTATATCATCATATCCAGCAACTAGCATTGTTTTATCTTCTTTAAGACATCCACTGACATGTTACAAATAGTTTACAAAGATTTTTAGTTTAAAATTTCTTTTCCCAAAGTTATTTGTTTCTAGCGTTGCTTACAGAATTGAAGATATATATCTCCAAATTTGATCATATATGATTTCTGAAAGAAAAACTATGAAGACATTAAATAACTAAACAACAGAATTTAAAACATGCATTACAGATGACTAGCACTGGGCATTATGGGTAAGACAGAGGGAAATGGCCCCCATGTTGTTTGGAATCTCCCTGAGAAGGCCAAGATAGGAAACTCAGAGTAACAACAGGTTGTATGGTATACAATTTACACTTTGGAGTTCAGAATAAAGATTGCCACTGCCAAGAGCATGGGGGAACTACCTCCCCTCAGGAAAGGGAATTCTGCCTTTTGAACGTGGTCCATCAACTTCTTCCCAAACAGGAACTCTGGTTTGAACCTGGCATCCTAAACTCTAAGAAACAGAGTAGTTGTTGTGTCACTCTATTCTGACCTTGTCACATCAGTGCAGATTCTACAGAACTCTGACACAGCCGTCTGCCGAGGCAATCCATTACCATCTGCTTGGCTGTCCCAGATCAAAACATCAGAAGCTACTACAAGAAATCCGGTTCCTCCTTTATGTACTATTCAGAAATCAGAGATAAAAGGTGAAACACATGGGGTTTGGAAGAGCTGAAATCAGCAGCAGCCCAATATTCAAACTCAAGCTTACTTTTGCATAACTTTTTCAGCATCAATTTCACCGCATCTTCCTCTAAAGTGACTGCCTTGGGATTTGAGCCATGTGTTTTTTTCTTTTCACATCATAACTAGGGCTCCCCAGCTTTGTGGCAATATTCATCTAGCCGTTTAAAATAATTCCTTCAGAAGGTTGAAAGGCTGCCTTGGAGTATGTCCATCTTTCTTCACTGGTTACCAGAAACTCCAGCTTAGAATGGGAGACACTATACATCATGGTCCAACCCCAGAAGAGTTTATCACACAAAACTAAAAACATGAGTGCTCTGTCCCTATTATATTTACCAAAATTACTAGTGTTTTTAGTGGCTTTACATGGACTACTTATTAGTCACCACATCGCCACTTATTCTAGTTGTATTTGGTTGCTGTAAGAAAACATTCTGGCCAGAAGTAACTTGGGGAATGAATGGGTTTATTTCGTGTTATAGGTTACATATGGTCTGTAATTTAGGGAAGTCAAAGCAGGAACTCAAGTAAAAACTTGAAACAAAAACATGGGGGAACTCTGCTTGCTGGCCGACTCGAGTTGATGTTCATGTGAATTCCGTATCACCCAAGACCATCTGCCTGGGGAACGGTGCTGCCTGTAGTGGGTTGGTCTTTTCTACAAACATTCAAGACGACTCCCCATAGACAATCCCACAGGCCAGTCTTATCTGGGCAACCCTTCCATCGAGATTCCATTCTCAGATGGATGTAGGCTGTATCAAATTGACCGTGAAAGCTAGCTAGAATGTCACTTAAGGTACCAGGGTGTGTATTGTGTTAGCCAGAGTATTATCACTAATAATACAAAAATAGGAATGATTAAATTACTAAATAATAAAACATTTTAGTGGTATAGTGTTCCATATAACATGAGGCACAGTCACCACTTTTTTAGCTGCTGTGTAGAGAGTAGTTAGCTGAAGTGAAATACTAGCAATGCACAAATAGATGGAGGCCTCCACTAACTACAAGCCTGAGAAGTTCTCTAGACCTAACTTCTCTAGGCCTTGGCGTCTTGCCACTAACGTAGCAGTAACGCTCATTTCTCGGGTAAATAGATTTACTAAGCTCAAGAACTTAAAAGAAAAATGTTAGGATATGTATTATAAATGTATTAAAATACTGTTATTGCTTTCTCATAAGAAACTTGTAATTCAGGTGTTAGATTATTTATCCCAGAACTTAACAAAAAATTGCAACTACAATTTAGATTGGCTTTTCTGTGCCCTAGTATGGTGAGTTACGCAAGGTACATTCCTGTCTTTGTGTCCTTTCATATACAAGGGGATTGAACCCTGGAATTTCTGTCTATTTACTTACTGCAAGCTTTAGGAATGGTCAAAATTATCTACACATAGAATTTTTACAAAGAATCATGGAATAGAATGCACTCAGGGACTGACTAATTGTATGTGTCATTCCATGGTTGGACAGAAGATTCTCAGCACAGGACACTTTGTGTAACTGATCTTATCCAAGGCAAAGAACCATGCGCATCCTTCCCAAGTGGCAAAATTATCTCTCCTCCACAAATGGGTCCCTTCTGGGATTTGATGTGAGCAAGAGAGACAGCAGGGGAAAGCGGCTACTTTGAGACCTAATGTAAGTTCTTTCTCAGAAACCGTAAAGCAGGCAATGCCATCATAATGCGAAACGCATTAAACTGTCAGAGTGAAAATCCTGTCTTCAATCATGTAAGGTCCCTCAAGATTTCAACGTTAAATTTTGCATTAGGAAACCTCCTGACCCTCTCCCTTCTCAAACAAAAGTTGCCTTTAAAAAAACGAGAACAAGTTGAAGCATTGTCAAAAGGATTGTGTGCCTCATGACATATACCAGGGAAACTGCAAAACCATTTCTTAAGTTAAATTGATGTAAACTCAAAATCCCAGCCATGGTCCATAAGTGTTTCCCTGAGTAATTTTACAAGGACTATTATTGTTTGGTGGTACTAGGCCTTGAATCCAGAAATACTAAGATTAATAAGATAATATTTTTATCAACACACACACAAAATCAGTCTAATGACTAGGTTTTGTCAGTCTTCAAGGCTTCCAGACTCTAGCTCCAGGGCTGGTAATGGGAGAAAATGGATTTGTTAGTAGGCTTTGCAAATGTCCTTGGAATGAAGACATGTCATGATAAACATTTGGAATTAAATAAATATTTTTTTATTTTTCCTCTTGAAGCTAAAAACACAACACTCTTGACTAGAAGCTAATAATTTCTGATCTCATGGCATTTAGAAATGTATAGGCATGTCCTTTGTGGAGACAACATGTATGTTCTTTCTCCATACACACAGAGAAGACAATACTTGAGTGAATCTGCTTCTCCTATCTTCTTGTTGCTCTTCCAAAAGCATCACCATGAGAGCTTGAGTCCAAAGGAATACACTAAATGGCTTTGCCACATATGAATTCTCTCACATTCTCTGTGCTGTTTTCTTTCACCTTTGGTTCCCAATGATGACAGAAAAATCACTCATAATTGCTGAGCCACAGGAAACTGGGTATGAAACTAACACCATGTTCAAGTATCCACAGAGATATTTTGTTACCTATAGGAGAAGCTTAAGAACACTCAGTTCAAAGATCATATTTTAGATTTTTTAAAATTTGCATTCATTCCCAACTCACAAAATCTAAATTTTGCCTCATGTTTTCCAATAATAAGCACTTACTTAAAAAGTGAAATACCTCATATCAAAAACATGAAAGAAAAAAGGAAAGGAAAAGGAAAATTACTTATAACTCAATGACAAGCTATTTAGTCATAAGTGGATTTAAAGATTTTTTTTCCTAGTATTGAGTTACTTCATCAGAAGTTTAAAATTTAACCTGTCTTTGGAGAAGAATATATTGCACAATTTATAAACTATTTCCCTAGAGGAGTATTGAACAAAGATTTAAGAGAAGGAGTTATGTCAACCAGCATCTAATGATTCATATTTTGCCAAGTAAATCATTGGTGATGTACAATGGAAGCACACTGTAATGTCGGGAATTGGTGGTCAGCTGACTGAGTTAGAAGATGACTGACAAAATGATGGAAGATTCTCTTAGTGTCTTTTAGTGGTAGGATGTTTCTAGAGAAGTTTAACATGTGAGTCACTGTGCTAAGTAGGGACGAACTGCTTTCAACTTGGACAATGCCAACCATAGGTTAGACGCCTAGGTGGGAGGTCAAAGCAGGAAGGCCTAGCCTACTGGGACACAGCCCTCACCCTCTCTGAGTAGCTGTGTTTATTGCTGCTGCTGTCCTCTAGTGACAGGACGCTAGAGGACAGCAGCCTCTTTATTCTTCAGTCTTTGAATGCAGACATATGCCAGTAACTCTCCAAAGAACTTCCGGTCATTCAGCTTCAGAATGAAAAGGACATGATTGTAACTTCTGTCATTCAGCTTCAGAATGAAAAGGACATGAGTGTAACTTCTGTGCCTCTGTGTGTTACCAGTGTGTATTTAATTTTTGTGTTTTTATACACATTCAGAGATATGACTCTGCCGCGAGTCTTCAATAGATGGGTAGACTTGGGCTGTGCATGTGTGTATGTCAGGGGGATGTATGGAACTTGGAATTCTCCTGAAAGTATATGGATGCCAGAGGAAGGTGTTGGGTGTCTTGCTCTAGCACTCTGATTTATTTCCTTGAAACAGGAAGCTAGTCAATTAACATGGATTAGTGAACCTCCTTTCTCTGACATGCCCCCACAGTGCTGAAGTTACAGGCTCACACAACTACATCTGGCTTTTATACATTCTTTCTAGGGATTTGAACTCAGGTCTTCATACTTGCACAGCAAAAGTTCATACTCACTGTGCCATCTCTCCAGCCCCCCACTTGGACTTTTTAGTAATGCTGCATCTTATAAGACCCTGGGCTCTCTTGGTGTTGAACCAAATGTATTTTGTTTTATGACATGGTCATGAGCCTTTGGGGGCCAGGGAAAAAATGTTAATGGTTTCAATATGAAATGTCCCCTAGAGGTTCATGTGTTGAAGGCTTGATCAGCAGCTGGTGCCATTATTTTTAGGGAACTTGAAACTCTAGGACTTGGGCCTGGTGTGAGAACATGCCTTTGAAGGTAGCTTGTTCTTGGTCTTTTATTATCTTTCTCTTTACTTCATAGGAAGAAAAAGAAAGAAATAATATTTTTTAAAACAGTGCAATTAACTCAAGCTGTATCATTGGACTTTCTAGTTCTCCAGTGAGGCTATGAGCTTTTTTAACTGTCTACAAGTTTCCCTGAGTCTGTAGCCTACAGAATGCCTTTCTATTATCATCTAAACCAGTCTAACACATCCCCATCTGTAGATGGGTATGGACATACACATACATTTTCTATCAGATCTATTCCTCTGGAGAACCCTGACTATAGATAGTATATAAAGAAGTTTCCAATTACTTTTTTAGTAGAGTGAGAGCTTATTTGTTTAAAGGAGGTCTTAGAACATCAACAATTTAAGCACACAGCTACATAAGTTAACTGGTCATTTGTGCTAAAAGGTAAGCCTTGCCCATTAAGATAGGCTTAAAAGAACTCCATAAATTTTTAGATATCAGTGATTTGAAGAACAGTATGTGAAGATTCAGAAGCCTGGAATCCCTGTCCTACTCTGCCAAAAAGAAACAACTTGACACTGGGCAGGTCAAACAGCTGCTCTGAGACTATGGTTCAAATCACAAGATCTGGGTGACACAGCTAATTCACCCAGCTCCAGTACTCTATAACCAGATAGTTCTGGGAATAATTACGTGTGTTCATTCTGATTCACATTTGTGCACAGCCTACCTAGCCAGGGTATGTATCAACTCTATCTCCATCTCTCCTCAAATGATTACTTTGGAGTGGGCAAGGCCCAAAGTTATTCTTGTTATGCACTAAATGTTTCAAATGACATGTAGTACAGTCATTTAATTGAAGTCCCAAAGCACCTGCCCCATCAAAGCCTCTGCCGCCGCCAGGGCCATGATCAAAGCCACCACAGTGGCTACGATCAAAGATTCATCTAAGTGATCTGCCACCCCGCCCCTCGCCCCCAGGTCTCAGTAAAATCCCTGAGCAGCATGCCACAAAAGCATACTTGCAAGGCTGTCAGGGACCCCTTTCCCACCCTAGCCGGTGCGACTGGAGCAGTCAAAATGGCGGCTCCTGGTGCTACCAAGTAGGGAGCTGTCCTGCCCAGCCTGCTGCCTCAGGAACTGTCCAGGGTGATGACGTCTTTCCTGCTTCAGCCCTCTGCCTCGGGAACTGTCCACTGAGAGGACACCTTTCCTGCCTCAGCCTATGGCAGAGGCAGCAGCTCTTCTCCAGTCCCTGTTGGCTATTCCTTCAGAGGGGAAAGACTTTCCTGACACAGACTCCCTTTGTAATCTTGGCAACTTTATAATCTTTGTAAACCCAGCCTGAGGAGCTCCAGCAGCCCAGTCTTCCCTCATAACCCCTAGACCTCTGTGTCATAACATTTCCAAACTCTGTAACTGTCACAAAGGTCATCTTCACCCCAGATTATGCTAATTTAAGACAAAAAGCCTGAAAGAAAGAAACCCACCAATCCCTGAGCAGGGAAATCCACCAATCCCTGACAGGAAACCCACCAATCCCAGCACAAGGAAACCCATCAATGCCTGAGCTCTTTAAGCTCAGGACTTGAAGGTCCACCAATCCTTACTCTGGAAATCCCTACCCTAGGAAGCTCCACCCCCCCAAGAAACCCTACATAAGCCCTGCACTTCCTCAATTCCCTGCTGTCCTCTCCCAGGAGCAGGGGCAGCCACACCCTGGATTCGTCCCTCTTCGCCTTCCAATAAGTAAATATCTTTTATGAGATTTGCTGCCTGCTGAGACTCTTTCATTGGGAAGAAGCAAAGAAGAAAAGAAGCCAACAAGCAAAGAAGATACCAAAGAAGGAGCAGAGCTCAGACTCAAGCTCCTCAGCTCAGCTGAAGTTGAGGAAACTCTCCCCTGTGAACTGCAACATCTCTGCTGAGGAAGTCTCCTTTCAGAGCTATGTGGTTCCTGGGCTAACAAGTCTCAGGATACCTTCCCATCCATACAGTCCTAAATGCTAACACTGCCCATACTCTGCTTGTCATTTTGAGATATTTTCAAAGTCTAAAATACTAAATAACACTAAAAAATCTTTCAGAATTTTTTAAATGTAAAAGCAATATATTTATTTTGGTCTCTTTCCTCTCCCACAACTATTCCTCCCAGAATATCTTCACATCCCTACCCACTCAACTTTGTGCTCTTTTTCTGTCTTCAAAAAAAAAAAGTAAAACAAAAAAACAAAGGTTAAAACAAATAAAGAAAAAAAAACAATAAAAAAATTTTAACTACACAGCAGAAAAGATGGACTCCACTTTGTGTTGACAAACTACTCCTGGGCATGGTGCCTGTCCCAGAGTATGACTGATACCTAGGTGGTACTCCACTGTAAGACAACTGATTTTCCATTTGCCAGCAAGTATTGGTTGCAAATAGCTTCTTGGTTAGGGGTGGGATTTGTAGTGATTTCCCCTCTTTTGTGCTAAGATTTTGTCTGGTTTGAACCTTTGAAGGCCTTGTGAGTGCTATCATAGTCTCTAAGTTCATCTGTTCATCAACCCTACTGTGTCTGAATGACATTGTTTATTTGGACGTATCCATCACCTCTGGCTCTTCCAATCTGTCTGCCTCCTCTTCTGCATAGATCCTGAGCCTTGAGGTAAGGGGTTTCATAAAGACATTCTATTCAGGACTGAATGTTCCAAGGTCTCTTGCTCTCTCCATATTGTGCACTTGCAGGTCTCTGTGTCAATTCTCATCTACTGAAAGAAACTTCTGTGATATTGGCTGAGTGAAGCACTGGCTTATTGGTATAGAAATATGTAATTAGGAGTCGTTTTATTGTTATGTTTCTTTAACGAAATAATAGTAGTAGGTTTTCATCTAGGGCCAATGATCTATTTAGTTTTAGGTTCTTGGCCACTCTAGCAGTATCAGGTATGAGTTCCATCTCATAAAGAGGGTCTTAAGTCCAATTTTTAAACAGTGGTTTGTTATTCCTGTAACATTTTTTCCTTTATTGCACAAGTATGTTTTGCAGGCAAGTTTACTTTTTTAGTTCACAAGATTTGCAGATGGGTTATAGCTACTTTTTTCCTCTGGTAGTATGCAAAATCCTTCCCATCACCATGTACTTTAGCCTGTAGAGATGAAACTTCTACTTGGAAACCAACTCAATGTCTCCAAGTTCAATGACAAAAATAAGTGGTGTCTCAGCAATAAAACCTTATTGTCAACTTGTTGAGAGCAACCAGTAGCCTTGACAATATCCTGTTAGGTTTTGGGGGTCTGTGTAACCCCTTTTGGCCAATGACTTAAAAATATATAACCCATTCTTGACACTAGAGGTTTACTTGGTGGCATTACACATGAAGTTAGGAACATTGCCTCCCCCATTGCACAATGATTCTATTTAAATTCCCTTTACATATTTATATATTTTAGGAAGTGTCTATACTAGTAGGTTTCCATATGGCTTTTCAAAAGGCTTTTAGTATTAGATTCCCGCCCCCTGCCATTTCATCCTCCTATAGCTTCCATTTATCTCTATAACACTGTGTTCTATTTCTCCTTTCTTGGAAGACTGTCACCAACCTGTTTCCCATCCCTTACTACCCACCCAACCTTACTGGTTATTCAGATTGAAATACACATATGAAAAATTTAAAAGCTATCATCTACCTGTAAGAAAAAAACATGCCATATTTGTCTTTGAAGGTCTTGGTTACTAAAAATTTTTATTGGCATATTCTTCAAGCTCAAGTTTCTCTTCCCATTTCTAACATCAAAAATATAATGTTAAAACAATAATGAAATTGATTTGTGGTTCAAAAACACCTGAAAACTCTTTTGATTAGCTGCTATTAGGCAACAAGTACACTCCATTACTGTACTCATATTTATGTATATGTATATATACATATATGTGTGTATACACATAATATTATGTTGTGTTGGAAATTTGCATCATATTAATGTATTCTAGCCATAATTGAAAAGTCCATACATACTAAATAATTAGTTTTAAATTAAGTCTGTCCTGAGGAAGTAAGAAGAACAATAACTGCATAAGCCAACAATATTTCCCTAAACAGATTAGAGCAACAAAAAGAAAGCAGCCTACATTTTAGCTCCTCAACCTGAAGCACATCCCTTTAAGAGAGAGGAGTAATATTTCCCCAACTTGAAATATGATCTTTCCTAACATTCAAAAGGAGGGAGCTTCCAACCTTCTCCTACACACTTGGACAGTCTTCAGTGTAATAGATTCAGGTTCTCATACTTTCTCAAGCAGAAATGGACAACTTTCTTGGTAGATTCCATCTACCAAAGTTAAATAAACATCAGGTTAACAGACTAAACAGCCCTATAACCCCTAAGGAAATAGAAACAGTCAATAAAAATCTCCCAACCAAAAAAAGCATAGGGCCAGATGGTTTCAGCACAGAATTCTACCAGACCTTCAAAGAAGAGCTAACACCAATACTCTTCAAACTCTTCCACCAAATAGAATCAGAAGGAACATTGCCAAACTCATTCTATGAGGCCACAGTCACCCTGATTCCTAAACCACACAAAGACCCAACAAAGAAAGAGAACTTCAGACCAATTTCCCTCATAAACATAGATGCAAAAACACTTAATAAAATACTGGCAACTTGAATCCAAGAACACATCAAAAGTATCATACACCATGATCAAGTAGGCTTCATCCCAGGGAGGCAAGGATGGTTCAACATACGAAAATCTATCAACGTCATTCACCATATAAACAAGATGAAAGAAAAAAAAAAACACATGATAATCTCGCTAGATGCAGAAAAAGCATTTGACAAAACCCAACACCCCTTCATGCTAAAAGCCCTGGAGAGAACGGGCATACAAGGACTGTACCTAGAAATAGTAAAGGCAATATACAGCAGGCCAGTGGCCAACATCAAACTAAATGGAGAGAAACTTGAAGCATTTCCTCTAAACTCAGGGGCAAGACAAGGATGTCCACTTTGACCGTATCTCTTCAACACAGTACTTGAAGTTCCTGCTAGAGAAATAAGACAGCTATTCTTGATTCTCTCTAAAGGAGATCAAGGAGATACAAATTGGAAATAAAGAAGTCAAATTATCCCTATTTGCAGATGATATGATAGTATACATAAGTGACTCCAAAAATTCCACCAGAGAACTCTTACAGCTGATAAACACCTTCAACAAGATGACTGGATACAAAATTAATTTAAAAAATCAGAAGCTCTTCTTTATACAACAAATAAATGGGCTAAAAAAGAAATTAGGGAAGCAATACCCTTGACAATAGCCACAAACAATATAAAATACCTGGGGGTAACTCTAGACAAGCAAGTAAAAGACCTGTATGAAAAGAACTTCAAGTCTTTAAAGAAAGAAATTGAAGAGGTCATAAGAAGATGGAATGATCTCCCATGCTCATGGATAGGTAGGATCAACATAATAAAAATGGCCATCCTACCAAAAGCAATATACAGATTCAATGCAATTCCTATCAAAATACCACCACAATTCTTTATAGACCTGGAAAAAGCAATTCTCAACTTCATGTGGAATAACAAAAAGCCAAGAATAGCTAAATCAATGCTGTACAATAAAAAAAAACATCAGGAGATATCACCATCCCAGATTTCAAGCTGTACTACAGAGCAATAGTAATAAAAACAGCATGGTACTGGTATAGAAACAGACCAGTGGATCAATGAAATCGAATTGAGGACCCAGAAATGAACCCATACACCTATAGTCTCCTAATTTTTGACAAAGAAGCCAAAACCATACAATGGAAAAAGGACAACATCTTCAACACATGGTGCTGGTCCAACTGGATGTCGACATGTAAAATGATGAAATTAGACCCATATTTATCACCTTGCACAAAACTTAAGTCCAAGTGGATCAAAGATCTTAACTTAAGGCCTGACACACTAAATCTATTAGAAGCGAAAGTGGGGAAAACCCTGGAACTCATTGGCACAAGTGACAACTTCCTGAACAGAACACCAACAGCTCAGGTTCTAAGACCAACAATCAATAAATGGGACCTCATGAAAATGAAAAGTCTGTAAGGCAAAAGACACTGTCATTCGAACAAAACAGCAACCTACAGATTCGGAAAAAAATCTTCACCAACTCTACATCTGACAGAGGACTAATATCCAAAATTTACAAAGAACACAAGAAATTAAATGCCAAGAAACCAAATAATCCAATCAAAAAATGGAGAACAGAGTTAAACAGAGAATTCACAAAGGAGGAATCCCTAATGGCTGAGAAACACTTGAAGAAATGCTCAGCATCCTTAATCATCAAAGAAATGCAACTCAAAACGATTCTGAGATTCCATCTCACACCTGTCAGAATGGCTAAGATCAAAAGCTCATATAACAGCACATGCTGGCGAGGTTGTGGAGAAAGGGGAACACTCCTCCATTGCTGGTGAGAGTGCAGGCTTGTGCAACCACTATGGAAATCAGTCTGGCGATATCTTAGAAAACTTGGAATAACTCTACCTCAAGACCCAGCCATACCACTTCTGGGTATACATCCAAATGATTCTTCACCAAATCACAAAGAAGTTTCCTCATCTATGTTCATAGCAGCCTTATTTGTAATAGCTAGAAACTGGAAACAATCCAGAGGTCCCTCAACAAAAGAATGGATTAAAAACTGTGGTACATCTACACAATGGAATACTACTCAGCCATCAGAAACAACGAAATCATGCAATTTGCAGCCAAATACATGGAACTAGAAAAGCTCATTCTGAGTGACCTAACCCAGACTCAGAAGGATGCACATGGCATCTATTCACTTATAGTCGGATTTTAGCCATATACTACAGGATAACTATACTACAACCATTGCACCAAAGGGAAAAGGAACATAGACTTTGTTTCCTATCAATGAGACACTTTCCCCTAGTGGTACTGCCTTTTAGGCCCCCAGTATATGAGGAGGTTCTTGGCCCTCATATGACTGCTGAACTGGGGAGGGGGACTGTTATATGGGGACACTCCACTTTACAGGAGTTGGATGGGAGGGATAGGGGGTAGAGGGTGGCAGGGTGGAACTGGGAGGATTGGAAAGAGGTCACTGTGATGAAGATGTAATCTGAAGTAATAAATAAATATATATATTTAAAACACACACATAAAAAAAGAAGTAAGTTTTGGGTCAATTGCCTTTCTGCTGATGGAAAAGGGAGGAGGAGATCTTTTGATTGACCAAAGCAGGAACTAGAAATGTAATGAGTCACCCAGGACTTGGGCCAACCAGATGGGACTACTCTTAAGTAAGTGATCACTGTGGGCTTGTTGGTTCATCATTGGACAAAATTAGGTTAGAGATATTGACAGAGAAGTTCTTACACCTGACCTATCAAATGAAACTACTATGCCAGTTTTGTGGTACATATCCTAAAACTGAATTTATATGGAAGTGTGCAAAAGTAAAGCAAGTCTTTGGGAAACAAAGAGAAGGAGTTTCCAGTTTACTAATGAAACATTAAACTATCTTTATTGTAGATTTCCTAGGGGCTCCTTAAATTATTTCATGTAGGTATATAAGCGAAAAAACAGGAAACAAAACATATATATATATATAAAACATATATATATATATATGTATATATATATATATATATTTTAAACTAGGCAAGCTTTGTAAACCAAACACATGTATCAGGGTTAAAAATTTGCCAGTGGCTATAACCTCACTGAGGCAGCAGACCTCATCTAAGTTGGGAAGATGTGATTGCAAAACCTATAAAAACACAATAAAACCTTTAGGGATTTCCTCTGCTGCAGTCTAGCATAAAATGGTAGGATTAATATAACTCCATATTCCCCATCTACAGATTTACACATCATAAGGTAATTATGAATTATGCTGTGTTGACCACAGGTTACATGTGGTAAAACAAATATCTTACAACTGATCCCAAACTTGCTTTCAAAAGACCATTACTAATAGCACTTGTATTTCAACTAGTAAAACTGTTTTCAGAGCTCAAGTTCAGCCATCTTTTTACTAAGCTATTTTAAGTGGATCCTGAATTCTCTAAGAACAAATGTACTATGTGAATACCAGCATAGTAAATAGCTGGGAGAAAACTAGTCCACTAAGAGACAAAGTGAAATTCACAAGCAGTAGAATGAAGACAAGCCAGGCATGAAGGCTCACATACAATACATATACTCATGAAGTTGAGGCAGGAGGATTGTTATGAGTTCAAGGCAGGCCTGGGATATGCAATCAGTTCCAAGCTAACTTGGGCTACAGAGTGAGACCCTAGTTCAGTAATACATAAAAGTAAAGGAAGAAAGGAAAACAGAAACAAATAGCAGCAAAGAGAGCTGTAGACCTGATATCAGAAGGTTGGATTCATGGCTCCAGTAGGTTAGTGTTGTCAACATCGCACTGTGTCACAATCTATCTGACACCCAGAGGCACATCCATTCTTCCTATCTAAATGTTCTAAGAGATGGAAATGGTACCCAGCCTCATTTTTAATCCATAGGACTAAACCATTCTGAGTAGTTTTGGATTTCTCAACAGAAGAATTATAGGTGCTAAGTGCCCATCCCCAGAGAAGATAGTGAAATGCTAATATAAAATACCATTTCCAGCTCTTAGAACACTTAGGTATGAAGAGTGGATATCCCTCTGGGTGTTACATAGATTGCCATATTGACAATGCTAATCTCCTAGAGCCCTGAATCCATCCCTCTGATCTCAGCCCTACAGCCCTCCTCTCTCTCTCTCTCTCTCTCTCTCTCTCTCTCTCTCTCTCTCTCTC
>CAJQZJ010032097.1:1533528-1554005 GCA_907164525.1 Lophiomys imhausi
CTCTCTCTCTCTCTCTCTCTCTCTCTCTCTCTCTCTCTCTCTCTCTCTGTGTGTGTGTGTGTGTGTGTGTGTGTGTCTGTTTCTCTTTTCCTTTCTTCTTTGTATTTTTTTAAGTATTGAAAACAGAGGAAGAATGTATCATGAAATCCTAACAATAAGTGAGTGCTAGCTAGCACCAAGGTCATGTAATGAGGCAATGATCTTAGCAGCTTTCTAACATACATTCCTTTATCTATGTGAATATATATCTGGTCCCCACTTCCTAGCACCCCAGAAACTGAGCACAGTATCTTCTGAGCTCTTAACAATTAAAATGTGGGTATGTGTGATATCTGTCACTTTAGAGTCTGCAGCACAGGAACCCCCAGCCTCCTCCATGTTCTTTCCTCTTTCATCTGCACTATGTGTTTGGTGTTGAAGCAGCCACTGTAGACTATAGACAGGGGCATCTTAAGCCAACAGCACAGACATCATCTAGAGCTCATTAAGAATGTATTGCTGAGATTCTATCCAGATTGCTGGAAACAAGAGTGTGCATTTTTGTAGGCTTGATCACTGAATCACATATGCATTAAAATGTGAGAGGCATGGGTCTACACTGGTAGTACCATTCTTGAACTGCTAGTTGAAAAGACCATGAATCCCTGAATTGCCACATGGAATAGAGCCAGCAGCTGATTAGAAACATTTGTCTTGGATTCATAGAAGACCTAGAAATAAACTTTGTCCAAGACATTTTTTTTGTTCTTATTTGTTAACACAATGAGCCTACCCAGAAATGTCTCTCAGATACCTATTCCTGAACGATCAAACCTGAATTCTCTCCTTCTGCAATCTGGACTATTTAGAATATCTTTAGTAGAAGGCTGAACCAAGAGTTTATTTTGTCACATGATAGATTTCTGTATGGCCTCACACTGAGGGAACATTTTTAGCTTTTTAGCAGATAAGTTGTATGAAATAAAGATAGGTTTTTTTTCATCCACCATCCATTTCCAGATCCTACATTATTCCATAGCATTTTCAAGTTCTTTTGCAGAATCCAATGTCAACTTCTGCATCCCTACCAGCTTTGAACATCTATCACTTTAAGAGTGAGATCACTCTCCTCGGCATATTATGAGCTTTTTTTTGTCAGGTAGTTAACTAAACTGGCACCAGTTAACTGTGATCTAAACTTTATATTGACAGATCTGGCAACAGACTGACATTCCTTGCACTAATTTTGGCTGCCCAATCTGAAAAAAAATATGCTTGAAATATGACTTATCTTAAGCTGACAGCAGTGTTCATTGGGGTGCTAGCCACTGACAGAGTGAATGAGAAGAAGCAGCATAAAATCCAGTGAATATGCTTTCAAGACAGAAAGAGAGAATTTAGAGGCCCTGCTCCTCAAAGTCATAATTTAACTTAACAACCAAGTCTGGAAGGAAAACAAATGCTTCTTTCTAAATCTCAACATCAACAATCTACTTTTCTCCAATACCACATTTGTCTTACCTTGTGAAGCCCAGGATTACCATCCGCAAGTCTTACAATAATGCCTGATGCATGCCAACTATCGTGGCAGCTCAGTGGAGCCCCTGAAATGCAATTATAGGAAAAGATCTAATAAGCCAGAGATTAGTAGCAGAAATGTGAGTACTGTTAACTATTTTTTTTCTTTGGGACTGAGGTGAAAGGTAGAAACAAACCAGCTGAAGGAAGAAGGACGCCTCCCTAGGAGGCCAAAATGGAAACAATCTGTCAGCATAATCATGACACATAAATGACAGTGGCAGCAGAATTGTTTGACCATTAGACACTACATCTCCTTTTTTTCCAAAGAAAATGAGATACAAAAACATATTCAAACATTAACAGGAAGATGTCTGGAATTAACAACACAACCCATGTGTTTTTAGATTATGCCAGCATTATGTGCAAATATGTGAATATGCAGCTGTGCAATGTCATCTTTTTCTTTCAGTACAGTTTGACATGAAGGGTATTCCTGTGTGTAAATAGTAATGGTGAATGAAATAAAATAGCCTTAGAATCTGGGCTTGAATCCATGTACTGGTATTTATGGTAGCAAGGGTGATAGGGAGAAAGATAAATATTGTCTAGAAACTAAACCTATTTGCAAGGTTTCCAGAACCTTGAAGCCAAGCTCTCCTGGGAGATAAGCTGGACCCTACAGTGCTATTAAGGGCATATTAAGTGACAATTTACCATAAGGCCACTCTTTGGGGAGATACGGGACTGTTTGGGTTTTAGGAAGAATCTTCACTTTCTTTGCTCTACATTTTTGGAAGCTGAGGTGTAAATCTAGAAATAACAACACATGAAATAGGACTGCATGAAATCACAACATGTGGCAAACCCATGTCAGTATGTCTTGGGTTCTCTGCCTCTTTGGCCATTTGGTCTCACCTCGCTCATTTGCCCATTACCTGGCCTGGTGCCCAACTACTGATACCCATGACACTTGACAGCGGCTTCTCCCAGGCAGCCCTAGGCACATGGTACTGTTCTCTCCTCCTTTCTCTATTGCAACTGTCTTTCCTGTGGCCCACTTCTTTCTCGTTCCTTCAAAGTGACCTGAGCACTTTAAGCTGTTAAAGGGTCCCCTCATCTCTTGAAGGCCTTGACACCAAGTAATTCTTGTGTAGGGGCAGATGCAAACAATTTGAGCATGTAAACAGCTTTATTTCATATAGCTTCATAAAAGTTTTTGCTTTGTTTGGCTTTGTTTTGTTTTCTTTACACAGCAAGAACTCTTCATAACTTGAGAAGACAAAAGAAAGGAAAGGAAGAAGCCATGGCGGGGAGGGTGAGGATAAAGAAAATTACATAAAGTCAGTCCTTTGAGCTGGCCGGGCAAATCAAAATGGAGTCTCTCATACGAAATTCACCTCACTGAGATGAAACTAAAGTTTTTAACCTGAGAAACTGGGGCTAGAGAGAGAACTCAGCCCAGATTAAATAACACAATGACAAAGTTCCTTAGCCTTGCTCCTTACATTAAAAAAAAAAAAAAAAAAATAGCCTGATGCAGCTCCAGCTTCTTTTTCTATTGTTTTATCTCCTGGTCCCCATCCTATATGGAAATGACCAATATTCTTTCTGCTCTTTATTTCTGCCCTATTTAGCGTTTCCTCTCTACAGCACCAATATCTTCAGTTTGTCTTGTCACAACTCTTTTTATATTTTATGGAGTAAAATGCTGCCCAATGTTAGAACTGAAAATAAACCAATTAAGATCTTTAAATGAAAGTGTAATTTTGTCCTTTAAAACAGAAGAGACATATTGGTCACAGAAGTGTTTTGTATGTGAATGTAGACAGAAACTATATGTTGAACCAGGCATCTTCTGTCCCATCATTCTGCAAGATAAATGGAAGTGTTCATTTTTTTATTTTGTCATGAAGCAAAATTTCCTGAGGCCTCACTCTTAGACACAAAAACCTCCCCAGGTATTATCATTCCTGATGTATCTAAACCATATAATTGCTTTCTCCCACCCACCTGCCTGATGCAGTGGACCCACATACTAAGTGTTTCATAGCTTGACATCTGTCTTCCTCTAATGTCAATAGATTAAAGTGCCCACTTAGGAAAACACAGACTCTCTGTCAAAATAAGTACAAGACTGAATTTATAAAGGTAAAATTCTCCTTCCAAAGGAGCAAGGGAAAACCATGGTGAGATCCCTGTGGATAAAGATACAGGCCATTAGCAGCATGGCATGCAAGAATTCATGTTGATCCTGGCCCTGTCTAACATTAATGCAAATACTCAGCCCAGCCCCTGGGGGCTAAAGATTCAGAAGAACATCCCTGTATTTACAGTGGAGTTGGAACAGAGAAAGGAAGACAGTACAGGAACCATGTAGGGCCTCTCATTCTCCCACTCTTAAGACTATCCCTCCCCCCCCATTTTGTGCTATGAAAGGGCCCAGAGCTACATAGGGTCAAAAGCAGTTTTTCTTTTGGTTTTGTTTTTTACCTATTACATCTAAAAATAGTTAAGGCAGGAAAGAAAACCATACAGGATAGTATGAAGGCACTACCATGCGGTGGGCATTCAACGGGTGCATGTATGAGACAAGGAAAGGGAGATCCTTTCCAGTCAGTCACATACAAAATTTCCCCTCCTTTTCCTCACTTCCATGCATAGGATAACACCCGAGACAATGGGACAGCAGATTCTGATTTCAGGTTAAGAACCACTTGCCCACACCTGAAACATCTGCTTGTGTTTCTTGTTGACTGGTCTCTATTTCACAACCTCAGCCAAGACCAGGGAAAGCTTAGTTCACAAGAGATTGACATGAAGGCCTTGAGACAGACAAGCACGGTGTTCAGCCGCTCAACATGTACCACATTTTATGATCTGTGCAGAAACGGCATAATTCAAATTGTACCTACTTTACAGACAGAAAATGAAACAAACAAGTAAAATGACTGTGGCTCCACGGGTGTTGGCAAGTGGTTCTCAACCTGAAATCAGCCTCTGCTGTCCCATTGTCTCGGGTGTTATCCTATGCATGGAAGTGAGGAAGAGGAGGGGAAATTTTGTATGTGACTGACTGGAAAGGATCTCTTCCTTTCCTTGTCTCATACATGCACCCATTGAATGCCCAGTCCAAGAGAGAAGTCCAAGAACAAGCAAGTCTGAATTAAAATGCCCATGTAGATGCTCTGGCTCCCAGCCAAGTTGACCAGGGAACTTCTAGTTTTCCTTCTATAAATATCCACTTCTTGAGGTAGAAGAAACATGTTTAAGAAACAACACAGAAGACCTGTTCCATGCATCTGTCAAAGAAAGGGGATTTGTAGGACCAGGAAATTTGCTGAGCAATTAAACAGAGTTTCACCATGGGGTGTAACATGGCAGCCACTGGCAACTTCACATGGGGAAATATTTGAAGTTCCCATGCCTTTGATGAAGATTCTACTGAAACCTGGGCTCAGGTCAACTGAGAGGACACCAAGTTGGATGCTTTATTTGTGGCCTTTAAGAGTAGCCTGAGTTGGCCCCAAAGATGAGCATCTGGTGGAAAGAACAGAAGGACTGGTTGGGTCTCTAGTTGAATATTTGTCAAGAATCTAGAAGAGAATATTCTAATATCAAACTAATTACACTAAATTGCATGACTCGAAATTACTCCAGCCCTAGGATCCTATGAAAAGAAATTCGCCTTTATATTCCTACAGATCTTTGCACATGGTTGGAGCAGATGTGAGAACAACAGCAGTGGTAATGACAGCTACTTAGAGCTCTCACTAAGTGCCAGGCTCTGGTTGTTATGTGTGTAACCCACACCGTGTGGGCAAGGACAATGACAAGAGGTAAAACAAGGACAGAGCCAGTCATCAACTAATAAGAAAAACTGAAAGGAGTCCAAAGGGAATAGATATTCATTCCAGTATGTTGTGTAAGACTCAGCTTACCTTTCAAGAAGGCAAAAAAAAAAAGCTTTAGAGAAAGAATTTCAAGAAGGCCACCGTACCATGGCAACACACACATCTATGGGTCTTTAGAAGAACACAGTCGCACTGAACCCTGCAGCTCTCAATGACAATCACCAAAGCACCAGCACATGACAGCTCTCACATCACTGTTTACTTTGCTTAAGTACTACACCCTTGGTCCTTGACCATTGGCTCTTCTCAGACTCCTAGCAACACAGATACAGGACTAAATCACGGGGTCCTGAAAGGCCAAACCCCAGCAACGTTCTGTGCAGTTCCACTCTGTTGGCTTACATGCATAGCATTGTTCCGTAAGTATCAGCAAAATGGAGGGAAGCACTGGCGTGAAATCAGCAGCCACGTCTACGTGCTGCATCTGTCCAGACTGTCCCTCATTGAGATGGCAGGTGTGACACATAGTAACAAATGGGAAGCCTCCCAAACTCTAGCCTTCTTCATAACAAATAGCTTGTCTTCCTCATCATTGTGACTTTGCAGTTACCATAATCTCTTAACCATTATAATGACCACTATAAGTCATTAATGAATGTCTGAAAAATGAGAAAGCATTAATAAAATCTCAGGTTAGTTGGGATTATACACAAAGTAAAGTTCAACTACAGTCATTGATAATATTGAGCATTCCTTATATTTTACACCAACGTATGGCTTTAAAAATCTTTGATACGTCAGGCAACAGTCATCAGATAAGAATTAACTCAAGAGGTGAATCCGTTGCACGGCTGGCTGCCTTAGCATTATCTGTGTTGTTTTCAGGCCTCGTGCCAGGCTCAATGAATCCAAATCCCTCAAAGTTATAATTAAGTATCTGTGTTTTCCAAATCTGTCAAGAAATTCTTGTGAACCAAATGAATGAAAACAAAATAAAATAAAACAAGCCACTGGTCAATGTATTTTTGAGCCTTTTACTCAGAGGCTTTAGGTAGAACAAGGGCAGGGAATACAGAGAGGTCTCTAGTGTTAGAGAAGTAAAGGAGTGCCCAGTTGATGAGCTCCCTAAAACACAAATTCACAGAAACCGTTGTTTTGTGGTGTGTGTGTGTGTGTGTGTGTGTGTGTGTGTGTGTGTGTGTGTAAATAGAGTTATTATCATAAAAGTTTTGGTTTCTTTAAAAACACAGTTATGTTCAATGAATATGGTTTTTGTTTTGATCTCAACTGAGGGATGTGGGGGTGCTTTGCCCACCACTGAAAAATAGACTCGGGATAGGGATATGAAAAACATCCTGATGAAAGAGCACGTAATGTTTTGTCAGCTGGTAACTGTCATGTGTGGAAAACATGCTTTTAGCTGGAAAACATCCTTTGATGGACAGACTCCTTAGAGAGCACATGATCTTGGTCAACAGGAAAGTACCTCCTGAGGAGGGCATGATGTTGGCCAATTAGAAGACATCCTTGTGCAGATTTTGAGGGGCTATATACAGAAACCCCAGAAACACAGAGGATATTTTGCTTGGCATTGCTTCTCATCTCTGCTTCGCTTTGACAGATTCTAGACAACACTTCAAGACTTGCCTCTTCCGAGACTTACTGCTGCTTTGGCTACTGAAGATGGAGGTCCAGGTCGGGCTACAAAGACCTCAGCCACAAATGGGGTGCACCAACTGTTGTCACTGCTGCCACCAATATCAGAGGCACTGTTGCTGCTGCTGTCCCTTCTGGACTCCCCTGAACTGCTGCTGGTTCATGTTGCTTATGGACTGCTTCCAGACTCCTGGAATCCTGACAAACCATCCCAAGGATCTACATCTAAAGAGGTCTACACTCTCTTTCTCTACTAAGCTTTTTTCTCCCATTCCTCTGGTAAGTAGGTTGGAAGGGAAGTATACATATAAATATAACAATAAATAAATAGTTTAAAAGTATGCCTTCACGTGGTACCCAATGAAGCTTAGGCATTCTGGGTAACTTAGTTTTTAATGCTGTACAGGTGGTCAACAAAAGGGCAGCTGCTGCTGCTGTATTCTTTCCTGCTTTACACCCAAAGAGGGAAAGTAAGCCTTCAAGTCACTTGGAGATGAAAGTATTCCTCCCGAGAGCCATAACTAGCTAATAAAATTCCCAGTACCAGGCAAGGGAAACTTCCCTATGAGTTGTTGATCAAAGGAGTACAAGAGACTCCCCCAAATAACATGTTATTGCTATTGTCCTTGATGGCCTCCCAGAACTTGGAGGTGAGACCCTATTGCTGACACCACATGCATCAGATCTAAGATTTGAAGGAATGGAGCTAGAATTTACCTGCAAGCCTACTCCCTGAGAACTAACTCTTATAGTATCTGAAGATTCTAAGCAAACTACCAAAGGAGAAAGACAGTCAATAGTGCTGTCTATCTGTAAAGACCTACAAGTCACAATGAACAACTGAGCAAAATATCCCCAGTAGCTCAACAGAAGTGTGATGTGTTTATCTTACAGGTAACCAACAGCTACCGAATTGGCTCACTCAAAAAGAAGGAATCCATGCCTGGCATAGTAAAATTTGCCAATTACCCATGCCCGGTGAGGCCATAGACCCTAGAAGAGAATCTACTACTATTACTATCCTAACCCAGTACAATTTCTAACTGAGTTCTGGATATTTATCCTTATACCCACAGATAAATGTAGATCTCACCCCCCCCCCATAAAAGAAGTAAAAGAAGCCTCTTTTTGCAGCAAATAGAAACCATCATAGAAATTACAACTGGTCAAAATGCAGAGAACAGCTAATTATGGGGTGTTCAACTCCAGTTGGTATATCCACAACACAACCACTGTGCCTAAGGCTCAGGGAACATGTCAGAAGTGGGGTTGGAACCATCTGTTTTGCACATGTATCTATATTTGACTTAGCTTTGGGAATCTTGCACTGCAACCTTGTCAACGCTGTTACCACTGCAATTTATCAGCCTCCAAATACCAACACAGAAGAGAATAGTGTATATAATGAAGTGCGTGCATAAGAGAATGTTCAAGAGAGGATCAGACAAGACTAGTTGGAGCTCTGTACTTCACCTTGCTCCTCCTCATTTAGTGTATGCCATCTGCACAGGTAATGTAATAAATAAGTCCATAGTACAATTTGCAATGTACCTAATCTATATCTATGATTGCTCAATAGAACATATTGTACCCTTTTACAGAATAATTTTTCTCTACTCTTTCTCATGGCTGGTGTCCTATGTAAAACAAGTCTCCAATTTCTCTCTGCTTCGTGAATTCTGTTGCATGTGTCCTTTTCTTCAGGCATGTAGTTAAGCAACAAGAGACATTTCTTGTCATACTTCTATAAAGTGACTTTTCTGCTTCTTTATTAGGAGTTAGACACTCAACCCTATCTTAGGTTTAGACAGGCACTAAGACCTATGTGACCATCAAATACCAAAAGAAGACATGGATCCACTGCCCAGGCCACTCTGAACTGCTCTGACAAACTTTTACTTTGGTATGTTGACAGTTCATTGTCTTAACCATTCAGTAATCTCAACACTTACTTTGGTACACTGAAAGCTAGACACCATGTAATAAGTATTAGGCACCATGAGATAATGATTAAATGACAAGTGAAGCCACTTGGAGAACCCTGGTTGATCCAATCCTGAGAGAAATAAGCCACAGCCACAGACACTACCCACGCGTGTTTATGAACTAGAATGAAGTTTGTTTCCCATCATGCCATGACTTTTTGTGCCTTTCACCATTGTATGCACAGTACCTGAAATAAGGTAGCTGTTGATAAATATTTGTTAAATTCTTATTGAATACATTTTCTCATGCAGAGTCTGGGGTAGCCAATAAGAAAGTCTAATTGATCCTTGTCTATTAAGGGCATCAAGCTGTCAAGCTGGTTCATGTTAGATGGAAAATCTGTCTCTATGAAGGATAGTGTGTCATCAAAGTGCAGGAAATACATGGATGAGCGTAGCGTCACCACACTGATGACTATGAGCTCTGAATGCAGGGCCACAGGAGCATTTCATGTGAGGTCACTCGCATTCAATGTCCAGTGCGACTCCTGAGCTCATACCACGGTCACAAAGTTAAAAAATAAATAAAAAGCAGTATTCCCTGTATGGCCAGACCAATGACTGGTATGGAACCCTACAAAGAAAATGAGTGTAATATATTACCTTGGGAGGGGGCATGTCTGTCAAGGACAAAGAAGGGACTGACTTGGACATGGTAGAAAGAATTTGAGGTCACAGTGTTTTATGATTTCAAGGTCCTCAAAGTTCCTCACTGACTGAGGATTTGATTATCCCAACACAGTATAATTATACCCATTGACAGACTTATTGAAGCCTACACACACACACACACCAGCCTTTCAGACAATAAAAAACCTTGAGATTGCCAATGGTTTTGTACGTGCCAGTACCAGGAATATTAACAAGGCATCCTGAAGGTTTATACACTTGTATCTGGAACCCTTCCTTGAAATCATGTTTATGTACAAACATACTTTTTGAAAAACAATGGCTTTGCTCCCAAAAGAACTCTAACAGTAACATGAATAGAGTTTGTCTCCTCTTTCTTTCTGCAAAATAGCTTGAGACTTTAAATAACATGGATACCAATCACATTGCCAAGGAAGCAGTTTGTTTCCTCTCAAATATCAGGAGTTCATTTTTGTCAGCTCAGGGTAGCAAGCAATTACAGACTGAGATATGCTGTTTCATGCTCTGCACAGATGTCAGGGGTAGATGAATGTGTATGTCTAGGTAGAGTCGTTAGCCCAAGGAAAAAAAGATTGATAATAGCAAGGAGAGTGTGAGAAAGCCTTTGTTTGCCCTTCTCTGCTTTTGAAAAGGTTTTCTTTATGCTTCTCCTTTTCTTTGCAGAGAAGTGGCGATATATTTGGCATTGCACATTGTCTATGGAGGATTTTTCAGATTTTTTTAATGTAGGTGCAGTTCTTCTTTCAATGCTCTATAAAACTGCTGTGTTCTAGTAATGTTGATTTCATCACTGAAGTTATACAGGGTGCCCACTAATGAAACTGACATCATAGCCACGTTAAAAGGTCCTGCCATCCCCTCAATATTTTATATATATCCAGGAAATTATTTATCTAGCACCTTAGTTTGAAAACACCATTCTCAGTGCAGAGTACAAACCATGATACATGTTTAATGATTCATGTTGTGCCTTCTGCCAATAACAGCATGAGGTAACCTTCCCACCACCCTGGTCATCAATCCCAACACTAGCGGTTTCAACTATCCTACTTCGTGGGAAAATCCTTTTGTTTGGTACTTGTGTAAAACTAAACTACTAAGGTGTGTAGTCCCTGAGTTGTTCTAAGTGCAGTGGGATGCCTGGATCATTAGTCAGAGAATATGACATTTGCTTTCATAAGTTTTGAAATGTATGCCTCCCCTCGTAAAGTAGTACCATGGTATGATGGTTGACACCATCGAATGCTGCTAAAACAAAATAATATGGTCTTGGTGGCTTAATGAACATAAACTTATCTCTGACAGTTTTGTAGGCTGAGACACACAGAATCAAGACACCAACTCATTCAGTACCTTGATAGGACTCTTCCTGGCTTGGGACAACAACCTTCTCATTGTGTCATGAAACTGAACTATCAGAGAAGGGAGTGAGAAGGAGAGACTGGGAAGAGAGAGAGTTGTAAGAACATGAACCACGTGACCTCATCTACGCCTAATAACTTCCCAAAGCTCCATTTCTACATATCATCACATCGGGGCCTAGAATTCAACATAAGAATGGAAGAATGCACAATTTAACTCATGTAAGTTATTAAGACTATGATGAAAATCTAGAACAAAGCAAGTCTAAAAATCCATTAGAAATGTTGGTCCCAAGTACTTAAAATCTCTCCTGATCTATGGAAAGCTCATGGAGTCTTTCTGTGGACTGATGGGTAGAATCAGACATCTATACTTCTGTTAATGAGATATCAGTCATCAGTTATTACATGAAAGTTGTAGTTCTACAAAAATGAGCAGAGTTTCAACTGCCCCCTCTCTTCTGTCTATCTTTGTCTGTCTGTCTCTTTGTCTTGCTCTAACTCTTTCTCTGTCTCTCTCTCTGTGTGTCCCTCTGTCTCTGTCTCTCCCTTTCTTTCTCTCTCTCTCTCTCTCTCTCTCTCTCTCTCTCTCTCTCTCTCTCTGCCCACAGGCACTCACTGTGAGAGGGGTAGCCTCTCAGACTTCAGTGATTCTCCCAGAAGGTATTGCAGGAAGCAGAAACCTCCTAATTCAAGACCATGGCTTTTGCAGCATAAACATGAAAAAGTATTTATTAGCCTTGTGGAAAAATGTCACCAAATATATGAAGAACTATTGAGCAGAGAGCAATTCATAAAGTCAGATGACAGAGAGCTCTCTGCTCTCCCTCTGTTTTTCTAAAAGTAGAAAATAGATTTAGAAAAACCAATGGAATCTGGCCCTACATCTTTACAAGAGAGAACAAATATCAACCACTGAAGAATATGTTACATTTGACACACCAACCTTAAAATGGTACCAGCAAAGCTACCAAGCAGGCTCTGCTAAGTATTCACCATCTGCTGTTCATTATTTGCCTTTCCGTAGTCTGATGTCCCTGGATGGTCAAGGTCCTTTTCATTTTGTCCTCTGACATCTCTACATGTTTGTTGTCCTTTGTTGAAATGCCCCGAATGATGGAATTCGAAACCATTCTTTTGAGAATGACTTTTCTCCTGGGCCTCTCCTATGTATACATGGAGTTTACATGTTAATAAACTTCTCTAGTTCTTCTCCTATCAATCTGACCTTCATTACATGAGTCTATTCGAATTTAGAATTACAATAGTTGAAGAAACAGTGTTCCTTATTCCATTATCCTAAAATCCCTGGAACCTAAATTTAAGAGGGGAAAAAAAAGATTAGTTCAGAACAAACATTTTTCCTTCATTTATTGTATTGCTTGTTTCAACTAAATATTAGAAATTAATATCAGACTTCGTTTTTTATTCACATTTATCTAATATAACATAAATTGTTATCCTTAAAGTTGTTTTTTTAATTTTAAGGAATTCTATTATTTTAATAAAATTATGAGGTTTTTAATTTCTCTAGCTATCAGATACCTGAGATTTAAAAAAAAGAAAAAACCTAGATGAATATGTTTGGCAGATTGTCATCATCGCCAGAGCATTTCAGGTATCAGGTATTTGCTGTCCTTCTCTTGCAATACTGACATTGGGGTTTTGGAGTCTTTCTTGCCAAATTAGCTCATGTGTTTATAAAAGAGTAAATAAATAACAATGGTGGTCCACTTGCTGCTTAGTGTACAAGTTCAGTTGAAGTATCATCCTTCTCGCCATTACATGCAGAGAAACAGGTACCACCCAGTGTTTAGTAGCCTCAAGGCCATCACAGGTGTGCTCAAGGATCATAATGGGATTAGACTGGTTCAGTCATGTCAAAGGGTCCTCTGTTATTTCCTCCAAAATTTTATTACTTATTTGGGAATTTTGTACAATGTACCCCAATCACATTTGCTTACCATTCCTTCCAGTTCTACCCTCCTACCCTTGCACTGCCACCTCCCCCCCCCCAAAAAAAATAATCTAACAAGTCCAATTTGTGTTGCCCATATTCTCACTGGAGCATGGTCAAATTCCCAGTGGCCATCCCCTTAAAGAAAAATGAGTTCTTTGCCACCCCTCAACCCACTCCCTACTCCCACCCCTGCCAAAAGCCATCAATGTGGATCCTGCTACTCAGTTCTATGGAGTTTATGTGAATGGCTGATAGAACCCTGGCCTTAGAAAGTGCAGACAGTCATCTTATAAGTACTAACTTCATAGAATGTGGGGGATCCTTTGCATTAACATATGAGAAATCATCAAAACTATAGTAGAACTTGACACTGTATCCCAATGGTTCTCAACCTTCCTAATGCTGTGACCCTTTAAATCAGTGTCCCATGCTGTGATGACACCAAACCATAAAATTATTTCACTGTTACTTCATAAATATAATTTTGGTAATGTTATGAATCATAATGTAAATATCCAATATACAGGATATCTGATATGCGACCCCCAAGGGGATCTCAACTCCCATGTTGAGAATCACCACTCTATGCCCCATATATATATATATATATATATATATACATACACTCAGTATGAAAATTATTCATACTAAGTAGAAACAACTTAAGACAGGTCTTTAGAATGACCTGGAGGCTGGCTCCTCTTGTAGGTTGAGATTGTCTATCTACCAGGTCCATCCCACATGCCAGTTAGCACAAGCTGCTTGTTACATATCTTCTGGTCTTTATTCATCTAGTGTAGAGGCCTACCTATCTCCAGGTAACCACAGCAGCTACTGTCAACTCAAAAGGCATAAAAGCTTCTAAGACACCCTTTTCTGTCTTCTGGCTGAAATTTCCTTGGTGTAGGCTATCACCTCTAAAGCCATGATATAGGCCTAGCTCCTCTGTGTCATTTTATTAATCTAGTCTAGGATCAAGGATGTCTCTAACAATGAGAGTTATTTTTGTCTCTCTGGGATGATTTAGATGTCAAGTGGACCTGATATCAGAGGAGCCAGATTCTGGATAAGTTTTCTGCACCTCCTCTGGAAGGCCAGGGTCCCTGAGCTGTACAAACTGTGGCTTCCTCCTGGAAACCCCCTTCTACACTCTGTCCTACACAATAAATCTCCTTGTTACCTAAAACCCAATTGCTACATCGCTCTTCACTCTTTTCTCTTTAATGGAGATGGTATGAGTATTGTCATATTCCCTCTTCCCTACCTGTTCTGTTTCCTCTGCTTCCCTTCAGGTCATTTTGTGTCCTGTTATTCATTATACAGTATGTGTTCTGTGAACAAATACCCTTCAGCACAAACTAAAACTAAGATTAATTTGTCACTTCTAAAAATGTCATTTCTGCATAGCAACAGTGTCATTGTTACTTGGTAAGCTACAGAAGACACTTGCCAACATAAGGTGAGCTTACCTTCCATTGTGACATTTTATTTCTATCACACTATCTTAGCCTTCACCCTTCTGTAGAGTGGAATGCTTTTTGTGTTAAGGCAGCCCAGACAAGATTTGTGTTGGGGCTTCTTGTCCTAGTACGCTCTGGAAATGCCACATTCATTCTCATGGTTTCTTTGTCAATGAGCAGGGAGTGGGTGGCAACCTACCAGGGGCCTGGGATGCTATAATTGGGATAGGAAAGCAGACATAATCCTTTCAGACATAATTATTTGTGGATCATTCACTTAAATCACCTAAAAGGTGATTTTTCTAGAAAGATTAAGAGGATTATATTATAATTATTTATAAGTATAGAACACACTGGAGGCCTTCATATGTATGACCTGTTGACTTTTGGTTGTTTCAGTGTGCATGGGCCAAGACAGTATATTATTATTCACTTTTCATAGATGCAAAAACAGAGACCAAGAGCTATTTATGATTTGCCTATTATGACACAAGTGAAAATGGAAGTCACAGTGGAAATACAGGTTTTCAGCTCTGTGTGGTGGCATAAGCCTGGAATCCCTATATTCAAGAGACTCAGAAGTTTGAGACTGGTCTTTACTACCTGGCAGAAACCTGGAAAAGAGAAATAACAGGAGAGAAAGAGTCATAAAGAAAAAAAAAAATCAGGTTTTCTGATCCTGCGTCCAGGAACTATTTTTCTACACCAGGGGTTGCTGTTCAGTGGAAACTCTACGGATCCTGGGACCCATTCGGGGACCTGCCACAAGGGAAGAAAGAACAAATGACCAGGGCCCCATGTTCTAGTTCCTGCTCCTACCAAACTAGATCTATATATGCCCAGATTAACAACAGACTTTCTGTTCAACCTTTACTTTAAATACTTTGCTTTAAAATATACATGCTGTTTGAACTCCCAAGCCCATGCTGGAAAGGACATGAGAGTATTAAGGATCCTGAAGGGTTAGTGGGCTGTAAGAAGGCAAAGCAAGCTAAGACAGCAGACAGTACAATCCACCTCAGGTAGCATTTCTGTGTAACCGTCACCATGTTCTTAAGTAGATGATCAATCATCAGAGAATAATAAAGACTCATGAAATGCTCTTCCTACTCTCAATGTCTGTGAACCCTGTTGAGAATATGGGACTGCTACACACCGAAGTATACAAATACAGATAACATAATGTAGTGGTCCAGAAGTTCTAGATCCTGTACAATACTGCACCAGCCAGTGAAAAGCCCCATCTACCTAGCCATTCTGCCATTGTCCTCCACCACTAAGCCTTGTTCAAAGGCCCAATTTCCCTTAAAAACCTTACTTTTGTTCTTAGAAAGATGAGAAAAAAAAGGAGAAAAAGGAAGAGATGGGGAAGAATATATCACTCTGAGAAACAAGGATCAAGGAAGAGATATAAAATTTTAAAGTTTTTTTTTAATATGCATGTATACATGTGTACATGTGAGTGAGTCTATGGGCACTATGTGTATGCAGAAGCCCAAATGGACCAGAAGAGAGTGACAGATACCCTAGAGCTTTAGTTGTAGGTAGTATTTGAACACATTATGTGCCCCATTTCAGTGCTAAGAACAAAACTGGGGTCTTCTGCAAAAACAGTAAATGCTCTTAATCTCTGAGACATCTCTTCTGCCCCAGGACATATTTTAAATGGAGGATTCTACAAAGAAAATAATCTGAGGTGAAGAAAAAAACTGAATTGCTAATGGTCCCCATTAATCTTGGTGAGTATAATTTAGGATAAACTTTTTAATGTTGTTCCAGGTCTCTCTCCATAGGCATATACACATCTCTTGGCACAGGACAGAATACCTAGTTGCTTAGACAAGTCTATAGCAAGGGAAATGAAGCTTGTGCCCTAGGGCCACTTAACTGTCCCTGCATCAACCTTCTCTATGGTCCTTGGGCAGGTAACAGTACTGCATTAGAAGTATGTGGGAAACAGAAAACAAATAGTTATAAATTGAATAAAACCAAAGCTAGCCTGTGGAGAATATACTTCTGACCATAATATGGGGGAAATTTTAAATAGAATTCATTCATCATCCTTATTGAAACAGCTCTTGCCTGGTGAAAGTGATTCCACAAGACAGTACATACAAAAATATGAATAAACTGTATTTTTCTATGAATTGCATGAAGTTGGATCTATCAAAATTCCCTGTTAAAGGGCACACATCTGGTAGCAATACCACAAAGCCTATCCATTTGTGTGCAGCCATGCTTAAGAATTCCAACTATCAAAAGCAGAAAACAGCTGGGCATGATAACACACATCTGGATCCCCTCTTACGAGGTAGAGGCAGGATGATCAGCGGTTTGAAGCCCAGGCTACACAAGACTCTGTCTCAAAAAATAAATCATTTAACATGAAAAAAATTAAAAACAATTAGCCAAACATGTAAACAGAAATATCATAAAGATGCTTCACTCAGTTATATATTATTTTGAATATTCATTAATATTTTTACTTATAATTTATTTAAATTTTCATCTTATACAAGTTAATGCTATCCTTGATTCTTATTATGCACTTTTAGTCTTATATTATTTTTCTTAAAGGTCTCAAAATTATATCAGGGGTTTACAAAGCCTGGGGTTTTCTTTTGCAAGAAGTGACATTTGTGATGAATGGAGCTGTGAAGACTGTGTCTCCCAGCTATTCCATAGAAAATCCTCAAATTTAGTAATGTCCACATATTATTATTTCTTTCCATATCCAAACATTTCATCTGCTTCTTGACTCTTCCATAATGAATGATTTACGGTAAAACTGAAAAGTTCTTCATAATTTATACCACTGTCTCCATCCTCTTCAAAAAGATGAATCATGGTTACTAATTTTATTTTTGCCACAGCCTTGTGTTCAGCCCCACAATTTATTTAAAAAGCATAATCATCCCTGTAAAGAAAAATATTCAGACTCACTGCCAAATGAAAATGATTCACTCTTGAGCAAAAAAAAAAAAAGAAAAAGAAAAGAAAAGAAACAGCACACACTAACAGTAAAATCTCTATACGCATAAAAATTGTGACTTCATTTTTCAAAAATCTATCTCACAAGATTATTCATGTCTTTTGAAAAAGATGCTGTACTCATATTTCCAGTTTTGTGTGCATGTAATTTACTAAATGTACATCAAATATGTCTACAACATAGTGTCTAAGCATGAAAGTCACTATTTTAATATAATTGCCCATTTATATTAAAAGCCTCTTATAAAAATCTTTTCCCCTCCTGAAATATCTCTTTTTCCCCCAATGATAATAATAGTCATAATTACAGAGTAAGAACACATGACAGATAATGTTCCAATTTTAGAAAATTAGCTCTTTCTTAGTCTTGCAATGAAACCCTTTTTATCTGACTTCGGTGTCAGTGTCACATAGAATGGGAGTGTTATTTGGCTTTTCATGGTAAAGAGACACCTAGGAAAGCACTCACAAAGATAAATTGTTATATTAACTAACACTGATGACACTAGAAGAAAAACAAGAGAACAAAAAGGAATGGTTCTGTTTAACTTGAAGCAGCCTTTCACAATTGTATTTAAAGCCATTTCTTTAAGGTAAATCAAGTTTTGTATCTGCAGTCCGCTGATTTTCTTCTGGTGAACCCCAGTGTTCAGAGGGACTGTATGAAATGTTTCTTAACACTGTGCATGTCTAGTATCATATGTGCTATGGTCACCTGGCTCAGCAGTTGGTCTTCAGTTCCTTAAGCCAGGATGCCGACAAGGTGTGACTAGTCAATGATAGCACAGGGGAAAGAGTACTGGCCAGTGTGTGAGACAGAGTCTACCACTACCCATGCACTCAGCAAGCTGCCATTGTTTTGTAAGGCAGGAATTTTTGTTTTCCTATTAGGAGTTGCTGTTACTGTTTTAGTATGAAACATCTCCAACAGGCTTGTGTTTTGAACACTCCTCCCCAGATGGTGGAACTATTTTGGGAGGCTGTGGTAACTTCCAGAGGCGGGGCCTAGCTGGAAGAAGTAAATCATTAGGGTTATGACTTTAAAAGTTGGCTCACATCCCCAGCCCCCTTTTCTCAAGTCCTGTTTCAGTTTCTTGTCCACACGTGATGAAAAATCCCCCCCACCACACACTCCTTAGACCATGTTGTTCTTCCTAAGACCATGGGTCTAGGTAGCTGTGTACTAAGACCTCTGAAACTGTGAGTCAAATAAATCATTACTTCTTCAGGTTGTTCTCTTGGACATTTTAGTCACACTACTCAAAGTAACAAATACACCTCATAATTGAATAACTATCCATCACCCCAAATCCATACTTACTTTTGTTCTTATAGTCCTCATAATGGGTATTTTTTTTAATTTTCTCTCTTCTACAAATGAGGAAATTGAGATTCAGAGAATGGGGAAAAAACCCACTTGTTAAGACTACCATTATCTGTTATCTATCATTACACTTATATTTACAATTGCCTCTGATAGGTCTTCTTTCTACAAGAGAGAAACCCAATCTCAGATATCCTAAGTCACCACTAATACTGCAGCAAATTGGCCTTGGAATCAAGGTTGCCTTGACTACAAGCCATGTGTTCTTCTTACCACAGAACTTCTTGAATCAATTTTTCTCTGAGCTTTCTTCTAGTCAAATAAATGGACCAATGAAAGTGAATGACTATCCTAACCTTCAAAAGATATTTTGAGGAAGTCTGCCAGGCAGAATCAGCTGGGTCACTCATCCTCCTTGGTGCCTGATTCTGCTCTCTGCTGAGGTTTCCGCTGTCCAGCTGTCCCCGGGCTCCCCTAATGGACGCTTCAGTACTCCTGGAAAGATAAGAAAGAACATCAAGGGCCTGCAACCACCACGGCAATCCAGTGTCGCTGGGACCGTTCAGCTCTACACAATGCCCCGGCAGGACCTCAGTGAAGCCTGCAAGATCAGCTTCTGCCTACAAACCCCTTAGGTTATCTAAACAGCTGAGAACAGAAGGACTGAAAATAAAAGGATTGTACTAACATTTTTAACCATTTTTTCCATTTGAGTTCAGGCCCCAAACAGGTCTACTATGACCCAAATCAGCAGGAAGTCACTTTAAGAGAGCTACGTCCCATGCCCAGAGAATGGGGAAGGTGTTTCTCCGCCCTTCTTTTTGGTTATTTGAAGGATAACTGAAAACTCCGATATTTAAGGGAAGAGATTACAAGCTGATAAATGGTCCTGTTTAATGGGTTTTGGAGGTTAGCCCCAGGGACTTCCTACTTTTCCTTTTCTGTATCCTTCTTCCTCTCCTATGTAGGAGTGCATAGGCTTGAGAAAAATGAGATATAGACATAGCACAGGAAGGTCCAAGAAGAAAGGGCAGATTATTGAATATGCCCTTATACCTTTGTATATTGATACAAAATTAGTAGTTTATTAGGCTAAAGTGGTATTGACCATTGTTTATTGTGCAAAAATAAGATTGTATTGGATTACATCAGTATTGATCTTTGTATATTGATACAAAATTAAGATTACAGTTGGCCACAATGGTATTGACCCTTGTATATGGACGTAATATTAAGATTGTATTGGGCTACATAGGCATTGATCTTTGTATATTGATACATAATTAAGAGTATATTTAACCACAATTGAATAGATCTTTGTATATTGATACAAAATTAAAGGTAACGCTTCCTAATGGTATCATACCTAGAGATACTTAAAAATAAAATGTGAAGCTCTGACCTCTTGATACCAACCATCTAAAACGGTCTAGGATAGTTAAGTAAAACAAACTCCTAGTCATGCAAACATATCACTTTGTTAGCTACTATGACAGTCTATCACAGATATTCTCTAAACTACCCAGTAATCAAGTTGCTAAGAGACAAGCAACATTTGCTTATCTAAATACAAGAGATGGATAGGGCATCTTCAAACACCCCAAGAGATCTGCAGAATATGGCATTCAAAGATGTTATCTTAAATTAAGATTTTCTTTTCTTTTTTTTGATATCGAGACATATCAGCACCTGACAGCACCCCCTATTCTACTCCAAGTAGAAGATAAGCATCGAAGAA
>CAJQZJ010032097.1:1554405-1565762 GCA_907164525.1 Lophiomys imhausi
CTCTACAACAAATGTCTGTCAGAGAAACAGGACCCAAAGGCTGAAGACTGATGCAGGAATGTATGGAGAGAAAATGGGAACTGTCCAGGCAGTCATTGGTATGTCCTTTCTTAGTTTTGGAAGCTGCAGGCCCTGCACTTCCTATATAATCAGATATATTTATCCCTCTCAGGTCTCTGAGGTGGTTGAAGAATAGACAGCTAGAGTCTCATAGTTAAATTTTGACTTGTTTAGGAATCAAGAGGGTGTTATAGATCTAAGAAGATACTCTTAAAAGTGTGTTGCAAGTTAGTATGAATGTTGAGTCAGATATAGACCTTTAAACTCATGGAGATGGTTAGATAGTAGAATGTTAAAGTCAGGGGCCAAATATGTATAAACTGGACATTGGGAAGGTATACTGGGCAATTTAACTCTCATAAATGTGGCATATTTATATCTGTTGTTTTGTATAATACTTACTGCTATAAGAGAAGGAACCATCTGTTGAACTGAAAGGGGAAACTTCTGGGGAGAGGGTGGAAGGGCAGGATAGGAAGGGGGAATAGGGAGGGGTTTGTGACTGAGATGTAACTTGAAGAAAAAAAAATAAAGTATTTATAAAAAAAAAATTTAAAAAAAGAGATTTCGATTGCTCCCTAGAAGTGTTCCAAATATGCTTGTGAAAGCAGATTTGTCTCTTCAGGCTTTTTCATCAACCCAAGGCAGGTTGGAAGAAAGAAAATTTAAAAGAGAACCCAAAGTCATTGGAGTGCTGTTGCCCCAGAAAAACTGCCAGGGTTATTTGGAATAAAGGCAACATCATGGTGTGCAGTCATAGGAACCATTTTTTAAATCCTGTTGTATTAGTCTGTTACACATATGAGTGTTTTACCAGAATATATATCTGTACACCATGTACCTACCTGGTGTCTATGGAGGTCAGAAAGTCACTGGATCTCTGAAACTGGAGTCACAGATGGTTGTGAGTCACCATGTGGGTGCTGGGAATTGAACCCAGGTCCTCTGCAAGAGCTGTGATACCCTTAACTACTAGGCCATCTCTCGAGCCCTTATGGGATCATTTATTTTAAAAAGTAGTAGTAGCATTGCAAGTCTGAAAGAAGTGCTTTTTAAAACATGTAGATAGATAAACTAGACAGTAAGTACACATATTCAACAAAATATCCAGCATTCATACCAAACTAACTGATGCCATACTAGAAAACATATCTGTTTTTATTTTCTTTTACTTTTTATTGGGTGAGTGTGTGTGTGTGTGTGTGTGTGTGTGTGTGTGTGTGTGTGCATTTCATATCTTACACCATGATCCCACTTATCTCCGACCTCCCCTCAGACCCATCCTCCACCCTTACACCCTCTCCCAACAGAAAAAAAAGTCTCATGGTGGAAGCTGTAGTATGTCACATTGTGTCCCACAATATTCCCTTTTGTCCACACATTTTTGGCTTGGAAATGTTCATTACAATTACTCCTTGGTCTAATACAAGGCCTCTGGCTTCTGCTACTTTGTCAGTACTGGAATCTCACTGGAAATCCTCTCAGATATCCTGTTGTTGTCCTGTGTCATGGAGATCCTGTAGTTTTGGGTCTATAGAACTGGCCTCTTCATGCACTCCAACAGCTCATCCGTGTGGTAGATGTTGGGGTAGGCCAATTCAAAGCCCTGATTTTGGACCTGTAACTCCCATATCTAGGGCCACTCTACTGTGTTACCCAGACGAGGTACAGAGTCTGCTCTCCTGAGTGCTGCAGCTGAGTGCTTCTGTGAGGGGCAGGGACAACTCTCCTACTCTTATGACCCCATTGAGGACAGATCTCCTGTCCACCACTGGTGGTAAGGGCAAAAGGAAGGGGAGGAAATCTCTTTTGTCAATACTACCACAAAGCAGAGAAAACGTAGGGCTAGCTCTCCTACACTCACACCCTGGATGCTGGCTCACCCACAGCCCCACATCCAGGGCCAGCTGTACCGTGCTGCTCAGGAGAGGTACAGGGCCTGCTCTTCCGAGTGCTGCAAATGGTGAAGACCCCAGGACCAGGGCCCCACCTGCTATGGGTGATGAGAGGTTGAGGGAGAAGAGGGTATCTCTCCCTAGTCCATGCCACCACAGGGAGACAAGTGGTAGGGCCAGTTCTCTCAAGCTCGCATCTTTGAGGCCAGCTCATTCACAACTCCCAAAATGTGCAGGGCCTGCTCTCCCAAGTACTCCAGCTGGCTTGAGGCAGAGTCATCTCTGCTGTTCTCAAGCCTCTAAGACCAATTCTTCTATGATGTCCAGGCAAGTGGTGGGCCAATTCTCCATAGCTCTCAGGCATCAACATGTCCCCAGGTGGCAGCTCAGACCAGTGATGTCCACCTGGCTGTTGGTGGTAACAGACCCTTCCTGCTGCAGAGCCACAGACCCAGCTATGGCCCCTGGTGGCAGCAGAGGCCAGGAGGCCAAGGTCCTAAGTGGCTGGGCATTCACATCAGGTTGTTCCAAACTACCCTCAAGTCTCCAGTTCTGCCTCTTTGTTGATGCCACGTCCTTCTGTTTCTCTTTCTCCTCTTCTTACTTGCTCCTCTTAGTGGTGCCTGGAGACACTCAAAAGAGTGCCTGGGCTTGTCTCAGGAGTGGTCTCAGGAGTGCTAGGCTCCACTTGCACATTATGGCGGCTGGCCAGGGTCAATTCCAGCATGGTCTGACCCCCAAGCCTGTGTGGCACCAGCCTGGAGTTCATCTCAGGCTAGCTCCCTGTCCAGGCCCCATGGAACCAGTCTGATGGGTGTCTCAGGCTTGCTCCTTGTCCAGCTCTCTTGAGTGACCATCTGCTTACAGTTCATGGTGCCAGGCAGGGTTCTTCTAGTCTCTGGCTTGCTTCCTGTCCTGGGAGCCCATCTGGTGCTTGCCTGGTGCTGGACTGGTGGTGGTCTCAGTCTTGTTTTTTTTTCCCCAGAGAATATTATTAGGCTAGTAATCACTCAGATGTTCATAGGTCAGAACACCGAAAATAGACATAGCTTCTCTCCCCTCTCCCACCTACTAGTGCACATGTGGCACAGCAGTCACATCTGCAATGTCTTTAGGGGCAGGCATATCTGTTTTTAAATCATGAAAGTTTTCTAACAATTTTTCTAAAGAATAGCCATGATTTTTTTAAAAAGCAAATTTTTTTTCCTATCAAAGAAGGTCAGAGAAGTTTGGTGTTAGCTCCAAAACACAGACCAAATATGTGCTACCCCCACATAGGGGAATCAAAGCTGAGAAACCCACACAATCAAGGCTTAGTACAGAGATGATTTTCTAGACAAAATAATTAGATTACATTCCATCTGAACAGTATATAAAACATGAGCAGTTAAGAGAAAAATAACTAAAAGGGTCATTATAAAGGAGGTGGTAGAGCCTTTTTGTTCCTGACAGTACAAAATAAACCTAAGTCAATTCTGCCTTAGAGGCAGAATTTTCCTCCAGACCAGAAATGTATGCACAGGCAGAAAGCTGACTGTTCCACTTAGCATCAGGTGGGCGGGGTGGGGGGGATAGTAAAATTTAGCTACTCTCAACTACTGAAATAATTTGTATTGTTGAATATGTCTTCCTCTTTGAGAGCTTGGAGCAATTTCTATTTCACCGTGGCATGAAATGTAGTGTAACAAGGACATAATTAGAAAGTGAATATCACTCTCCCAGATGAAGCTGCATTGTGGGGGTTCGTGTAGCATTTGGTCACATGGAACTACCTTGTAGACTGCAGAGAAAGTTCTGAAATATTAATTTCCCCTGAACCAGTGATTGAATCAGCAAGTTGAAAGCCCTGTCTTAAGATGGGAGGATAAAATTCTACATTTCTTTCTCTGTTTGATTGTCATATCTCACCAGTGGCACCTGCCACAGCATCTGCTCTTTGACAATTGGAAAATACTCACGGTCACTCTTTTTTTCTGTTAGTTTTAGCTGCTTTCTGAGCCAGAAAGCTGGGAATAAATCAGCTTATAAGATAAGGCTGGGATTTTATAAAGGACAAGAAAAGGAGCAAGAAGAGTATGAAGAAAGGGGACCAAAGGCACAAAAGGAACTGTCGAAAGCTGGAACCACGAAGAAATGAGGGCCTGGGGAGCCTTTCACCTCTAGATAACCGATTCAAATCCGTCACTCATGTGTCCATGTTGTGTTGTTACTGGAAACTGCCACCATCTGATGAATTACCTGGGGAAATGCTAAAATCCCCTTGCTTGATTAATCCCTTGAGCATATCTGACTGGTTTCCCCTTCTTCCTTCTTTCAAACAGTGTATTTTCCTGGTGTCCCCTTAGCAGATCTGCATCTGTATTCTAGGGAACACCACTGCAGATATAATGCTGAACCTTCCTCATCACACAGCAATATGCTCTGCCCTCCAGAGACTCCTCCATCCTATCATAACCGCTTCCTCCCTTAAGGATTATTTTGAAAACGCCTGTGTCCTTGACAAAGGCAGATAATGTGGGCAGCTCCTCTGACTCAAATTTCTTCCAGTAAAATAAGATGGTTTTTATTTGGCCCTTCATGCTGCGGTAGAAGTGATACAGTAACAGAATCTGAAGAACTGGTTGCTTTAGTAAAACCTATCATTCTGGTTGATTTACACAACAAAATTAGAGGATTGCCCTCACACATCGCCACAATCATTGACTATCTGGGGTGAATTGTGACATCCTAGGAAGGTAGAACAGAGGATTTTGCGACAACTAGGGAAAGGGGCCTTTAATATTTGAGTGATTCCACTGACATTAGGAAATTTCTATTTGCAAGACTATTCTAAAAATTGTCACTATATTTCTCCAGTGAGGCTCTGTGAGTGCTCTTCCTCTCATAGGTTCTATTACATTAGGCTCTGTCTATTGTGAATCCTGGCCTCATCAAGATTCAGCAATGAATACCAGATAACTTCAATCAGTGAATACTCCAGAAGACACAGAAGACTGGTGACACAGGGGATCCCAGAACTGATCATCACCCCCAGATAATGCCAAAAACTCAGCATGTTCTTAAACATGAATGGTGTTTGGATTATCCAAGTTCACTCACTATGTGGGATGTTCATTCTTTTAAATCTAAGAACAAAGGCGCAAACTCAGCCTGAGACATCTAGTTCCCCTCTCCAAAGATTGTCAATAAATTCCTTAACCTGCAGCCTTTATGAAATTATGAGTCCCCAATCCAGATCTTAGTGGACACAAACATCAGTCAAATCACCTAAGAAGTTTAAGGGGCCAGTTCTTCTAAGTAGGAGGACCTTTGCATTTCCTTATAAGAACAAGGTCATTGTACTGCTTGGATCCTCAGTGAAGACCTTATTTGAGTAGTATAGAGAAAATATAGTATTATTCAACAGGGCTGCTGACTATGACAAAGCTGCCACTGTCCCTTTCGTATTGCAGATTTAAGACAGTGCTTTGGAATAACAGTCTTTCAATGAGTCTTTTCGATGCCCACAAAATCCAGCTCTCTAATATATATCCTAACCAAACCTAACAGAATCAGAAAGGGTAGCTGGCCATACAGGAACCTACTGTGCCACTGACAGCATGCCCATCTGATTCTTCAGCTCCCAGGGTGCTATACATCTTCCAGGTATCTCAAGAAGAACGTGGAGTCCTTTCTGCTCTCCTAGTCTCATGCTTAGCAGTTCATAGTGTTTCCTACTTCTTCATTCATGAATCTTAAAACTAAGTATTCCCAAGTCTCCCCCACAACTTCCTACATTTCTCTCCTGAAACCCAACCTACTTCTTTTACTGTTGAACACCCAAATAATTTAATCATGTCACTATAAGAGAAACCAGCGAATGACTCTAACAAGATTACTTCACATACTGCTTTCTTGAAGCTAAGCAGTAACTATTCTATTCTGCCCTAAGATGCCCATGTCTGTTCCTGTATGAACTAGAAAAGATATTGTCTTGGGTTCTAAAACTTGTAAATCGTCTAATTATCCCATTCTAACAGCTTAAAGAAGGGCAAGTGTCTGCTGTAAACTATGCTTTGACTATGGTTCACTACCTCCAAAATTCATGTTGAAATGTAATCCCCATTATGAGGCATCAAGAGGTAGACAGGGAGGAAATATTAAGAAGTGACTGGGGCTCTGCGGTCATGATGGACTACTCCTGTCATTTGTTAATGGACTCAAGTGCTATCTCAACCATGGGTTTACTCTGAAAGCCAGTTTGGCTAGGAACATCACGGGCATTCTATGTCTTGCCGTTTGATCTCCTGTGCTGCTGCCTCAAGATGCTGGCAACCAGAAGTCTCATGGGTCAGAACCATGGTCCAAAATAAACAGCATCTACCACTAGCTAACATGGCCTGTGGGATTGGATTAGTAACAGAATATAGACCA
The DNA here is from genome assembly GCA_907164525.1 of Lophiomys imhausi. Classification (NCBI taxonomy): domain Eukaryota; kingdom Metazoa; phylum Chordata; class Mammalia; order Rodentia; family Muridae; genus Lophiomys; species Lophiomys imhausi. The sequence continues at coordinate 1,560,774 of CAJQZJ010032097.1, forward strand.
ATACACTGAATAAGTACTCTGTTAGAATGGGCAGCCATCACTTCGGTAAGCCTTGCGTGGTTGACTCCTCATCAAAAGAGAAGTTTATCTGTTGTTTTCTCTATGAAAACTAATCTCTTCAATGAAGATAAGAAGCAATTTCAGAAACCCAATTTCTTCCTAGAACTGTGTCTTCTACTCTATGTTTATTCTTTTTGGTGTAATTATTAGTATTAAAATGGACATTCCCTTAATTTGAAAATTGCTCAATTTTTTTCAAAGTAGGAATAAAAGGATACATCATAAAACTGCTAGAATTGTGATTTATTTAACACATTTCCTTAGAATCCTATTGCTCCTGATGCAGTTCCAGCCCCAGAAATGCCCCTGTCAGGTAAGTGACACTTCATGCCTGGATAGGGCTTCACCCCCTACCCCAACCAATAATCTATGCATCAATGACAGCAAGTGCTTCCTAAGCTGATGCCCACACTGAGTCTAATAGGAAATGCCTGAGAGGGCTTACTCTGTCGGGAGCTACAGCTAAGGCTCTGGTTCCAGATTTGCCATAGCAACCTCTAGAGATATGTATCTAGTGTGTTAGTGACTTGCTGACATCACAGATTGCTCCTTGAAAGAGGGGCAGGCAGCAGCAAGAGCCCCTTATTGCCATCATGATAATAATGCTGCCATTAAAATGATGCTGTGGAGAGAGCAGCTTTTATACAGTTGAAATTGCTGTGTCTAAGATCAGAGCAGAGAGCAGAGACTATGTCACTAATGTCTGTTGTCTGTGTTAGAAGAAATGCAGATTCTGCAACAGATGAAATTCTACTTACATTTAGAATAAAACTAAATCTATTTTTTTTAGCTTCTAATCAGTACTTTTAAAATAAACTGCAAAACAACTAGTATTTGTAACTATGGCACAGACCTGAGAACTTCTGATCTTAGTTCCTTATTGTAGCAAGCATTGAAACAACAAAAGATGGCCATGTCTGTGGGATACCACAGAGGTGACACTGCAGCATGGGACAGTTTTCCCCAGACTACTGATCCCTTTTCATTAGTCCTTGAGAATGTGCATATCAGGTAAGGAAACAGGGTCTCACTGCAGCAAATATGTCACTGGAGGCATCTTCTTGGGGCTATATCTCACCATGGTCCTGTCCTGTATTCATCCTTTCCTATGCTTCCTAATGTTTGTGTTGTCACCCGACTCCCACTGCCACAAACCTCTGCCCCACCACAAGAGGCCAAGTGATAGACTGGACTCTGAACCCATAAGCTAAAGCAAACCCTACTTCACTTGGGTTGTTTAAGTCTTTGATTACAACCATAAATAAATGACAATACAGGTGCCTTCTGCCTGCCTTTTATGCTTCAGCATTTAAAGTCATATTGAGGGAAATACGTTTGCTATCCACTTTTATACAGCCACTGCTAATACATATATTTAAAATCAATTTGAATAGCATCATTTTGTCTTTTTCTTCATATTGAGAAAATACTATATTATATCAAATGTGGTGGCTCACATATCTAACAACAGCAACCAAAAAGCTGAGGTAGGAGAGTCATGAATCCCAGATCAGCCCAGGCTAGACAGCTCAATATTTTCTCAAAAAAAAAATAATAATAATAAATAAACCTGGCACATAAAAAAAGAAAGAAAGAAAACATTTTATGGACATTTTGTTTATCCAAGAACAAAACACTATTTTAGTATCTTTGTTTTTGTTGTTAATGGCTGCCTGTTGTCACAATAGCATCCAATAGAGTCTTTGAAATTGAAAGGTTCTTTTAAGGAGCTCTTGGAGGCACAGCACTGACGCTAAGGGAAGAGGATCACATGCTAGAAGCCAGCCTGAGCCACAGGCCAATACTCCAGCCCAAAAGAATTGTTTTCTTTTATTTTTCTGTTCTCTGACCAAGGTAAAGTATTGAACTGCACTTTTCTTTTGTGAAGTCAATATAGGAAACAGTTTGAAAGCTTGTGATCTTTCTGGACCATAAAGGCCCAGGAGACTGAATATTGAGCATTAACGAATGAATAAATGAATGAATGGAATGAATGAATGAAGATTGAGACATGCACACACACAGAAATACACGCATGTACACACAGACATGCATGCTTTCTCTCTACACATGCTAAAGTAGTATCTAATGGCCTGCAGAAGCAGTGCCAGCTGAAGGAACACACATCTGTCCAGAGGCTAGGGCAGAAAAATCACCCACTGCACTTACACTGTTATGGACGCCAGAAGTGTCATGGCCCACACCATTCTAGCACCACTCCTTATCTGGACAATCTCCTAACACACAGCCACTGTGTTTTGCACACACTATTCTTAAGAACTGAAAACAAAATTAATTGGTTTTTTCAAAGTCTTTTATTTCAAATCCTCCTTCAAAAATTGAATGCTAGGTATAGTGCTCTTCTCAGAGGCATGGATTGCTGGAGACCTCAAGACTTCACCCTTAGGAGGATTTTCACCATGCAAATGGATGCTCGCAGACTGACCACTAGTCAAAATATTTTTTGCAACCTATCTCTTTTCTTAGGGAAACAAATCAAGACTTATTTCAGCTAAAGCTGTTGCTAAACTGGCATTTGAAAGATAGATGAGAAAGACAGACTCACGTGTCACAAAAGAAATCTATGCCCAGTAACTAAAGAACATAATTGGAAATCCTGAAGTGTCATCACCAACAAAATGAAACCTCGTGAAATACAATGTCATATGTGTCAGTTTTCGTTCACTGTGAAAACAATACCCGAGGAAAGCATCTCAAAAGAGGAAAGGTCTCCTTACTGTTTCAGGGTTTTCAGTCCATGGTAGACTTAAGGTGGGTGAGTATAGGGAATAGCTTGGCAACCCAGGTACTCCACTTGGTTTGGGCTATACACATACACTCCTTCTACCAAAGCACTTAGCAGGCTGAGCCCCTTACCTGCAGGCACTACGCAATCCTCTCCCAACACTGTACTTAGCAACCTTGGGCCAACACCTGCCTTAGGCTCCCGTACACCCCACTCCAAACAATGGAATAGCTTTCTCTTCTTCTTGGCAACCATCAAACATGAGTTTGTATTCAAACATATTCCCAATTCTATTCAGGTATAAAAGCAAGAAGCTAATCTGACCTGAACTGTTTTGAGGTACATGTCCAATATGACAAATTGTGTACTCTGAATGAACTTTTAGGGGATATCCCTTATTTACTATCTTGTGCCTATGCATTACTGGGCATGTATATGATTAAGATCAGGTGCATCCTGGGAAGGGACATGTGCACTGAGCAAAAGCTTTCATATCTCAAATACATCAATCAAAATAGAAAACCACCCAAGTTATACCCTTTAGTAAGCAGCTCTTCAATCCTATAGAATCTATAAAATAAGGACACTGGATACTCTTATTCATGTGATCTGCTGTCACTTGTGACAATGCAGTTTTCTGATTTTTACTGTCACTTCACTTTGGAATAAAGTTTTGTGTCTTTGGAAAAAAATAACGATAAAGGAACCTCATGAAGTGACAGCAGATCAGAAGATAGTTGTTAGAAAATTGGAGGACTGGGGAAGATTGAGAAGGAGTGCTTCCTCCATCCTTCCTATCTTGGGGTGGCTTGGGGAACACTTTTTCAATATAACTTAAGGTGCTATGAATGTGAATCTTATGCTTCATTATCAAAAGACAAAACATTTTGGGATTACTATAAGTCAATTAATTAGATAATGCATAAAAACAAACCATAGAAAACTCTGTTGAACACATTTGAACATACCTCACAGGCATCCTGCTGAGTTAAGTAGAGGGAGAGAAGAAGGAGGATGAGGAAGAAGAGGAGGATAAAGAGGAGGTGAGGAAGGAGGAGGAAACGTCCATCTCAAAGGGTTGGATCAAGTAGTATCAGAGTGTTCCCTTGTTTATAAAATGTTGTTTCTTTGTTTAATCTCCAAATGATAATATTCTATGATAATGGACAGATTGTACTGACAGGAGTTAGGTTTGGAGAAACGATGTGTCTTATAAGCTGATACAATGAACGAGTTTCTCAGTAGTGATAGGATAGACTTGTATTGTGAGTGTGATATTCTTTGATTCTATGTATGGGCTGAAACTGTATAGAATGTATACCAAAAGTAAGACATGCAAAACCTGGGAAATAGGTATGTGGTCTGTACTTGAGTTCATAGTGCACTAACATCAACTCCTTAGTTTTGACAATATACTGTGGTCTTATAAGAATATTATGATTAGGAGAAACTGGGTGAAACACATTGCAGCAACTTTCAGGACTACTGTAGATGCACAATGCTACTTCAAAACCTAAAGTAATTTTAAAAAATCAAGCATGTAATTTTGTAATAACACAACATTTGGCTATTCAGAATCATTCTGAGTACAGTGATCAGAATATTAGTAATGTTCCCTAAGGGTTATCTCAACAATGTCCAATTCTTAAGTCTAAAATGATGTCATCAAAGAATTTTCATGAAGGGTAATATCTTGTACCTATACTACCAGCATCTGGGAGACTGAAGCAGAAAGCTGGAAAGTTCAGGGTCAGGGTCAGCCTGGGCTACATAGGGAAACAACAGGAAAAAAAAGAAGAAAAAAAAAACACTACATTTTCTTGAGTAAGCAAAATGAAACAAATAAAATGGAAGCTTTAATAATTGCATAAAACCAACATCCATTTGGCCATGAATTAGATGCATAGCATCCTATCAAACGGCAGAGGCAGGGAAGGAGGCCAACACTAGCACTATGTTAGAACCTATGGTACTCAGTGACAAGAAATTAAAGAAATTATTCGATTTATTAAAGTACAGGAATATCTCGAGTTCTGAGAAAGTACACATTTCTAATCCTGCTAGCTATTTTTATGAGCTGTCTACAGTATTTGTCAGCTACCTGCTGCGTAAGGAGCACCATGTGGGATGCTGGAAACACACATACATGAACATGGCTTGTGACTTCAGAGATGTGGGATGCT
>CAJQZJ010032097.1:1565772-1577087 GCA_907164525.1 Lophiomys imhausi
CACATACATGAACATGGCTTGTGACTTCAGAGATGTGGGATGCTGGAAACACACATACATGAACACGGCTTGTGACTTCAGAGGACTCACATGGGGCACTGAGAGCAAAGGTAAACACAGAAATGTGAACATTGGACAACCTCCCCCACCTAAATTAGGTTACACTGACTTCTTCTCCTTCCTCTGCTGGCAGATGAGTTTGCCAAATAATTAAAACTTGTTTTCAAACAGCTTCTCTCCTGTCATAGTTAGGTAACAGGAGTTAATAGGCTCTCAAAGTAGAGTGAAGGGAAAAGCTAGGTAAGAGGTGACTGATTATGGTAATAAAATAATTAAGTTTCATTAAGATCAATTACTGGCTCCAGGACCTTAGTAAATTTCTTTGTAGTCATTCACAATGGTCTTCTCCCTCTCTTGCTGCCATATGCCACTGTATTTACTACCTACAAGAGAAATCAACCCAGTCCTCTCATCTCTTATGGTGCACAGGGCTGATTTTCCTCATACATAGTCCAGAATCCACCCAGTTCTTTCTTTGTGCTGTGTTCACATTTCCTTAGATTTGCTCCCAGCACCACAGACCCCACACCCAGTCCAAAGGTTCAGACTTCAAAACATAACTTGGCTCTGCTCAATTCTAAGCCCAGGGCTGGTACCTTCTTTATTACTGATAGATTCTATTGGGACTAATCTTGTTTTTAAAAGAAATTAGATGTTCTGAAGAAGAAAGAAGCTACATCATTTGCAGAAAAAAAAAATAGATATAAGTGAATCTAATCACATTGACTTAAGTCTCAAAAAAGATAGAAAAAAATCACTTGTGTTCTCTCATATATAGTTCCCAGATTTTGCATCAGTACACAAAACCATGTACCTATGACACGAAAGCAAACATGAAACTGTTTGGAGAAACGTGGTGGGGCTAAAATGAGGGACTGTGGAGGGTGGAATGAGAGAGAACATACAATGTATGTATACCTCTACAAAAATATCCTCCTGTAGCATGGTACCATGAACAAGTACTATACTCAATGGAACGCTGTTGAAATGAGACAGTCAGACGCACACTATGCTTCCGTGCCTTGTAAGCTTTAACTTGAAAGCAAAGTCCCATCATAATGCGCATGTGCTATTGATTTGAACACTTCCAGCATCCCTCATTAGCTTTAAGGGTCATTTGAATGTGCAGAGCGATCTGTTTCAGTCGGATATAAAGTCCTTGTTCCAGTCTATCAAGAGCATAAATTCTTTCTAACCTTCACCTTCTTTGCCTGTCAGAATTTAAATAGGAAATAAATTAGAAAACACCCTTCCTTGGACTATGCAACTAAAAAATAATAATTGAACGGCAACTGATTGAGTTAGTGTCCTCTTTGCACATCTCTGGCTCTTGCGTGGCAAAGAGCAAAGTATTTAAGGTGGGATATAACCCTCCAATACTCCTTTATTTAAAAAAATATATGTAGTCACATGTTAAGTCTTCATGTGGGTTCTGAGCTGGAAACAAGACAAGGGTCCTTGGTCCTTACACAATTCACATTCTAATAAAGGACAAATAATCAGAGACAAGAAAATAATCCTAGAGAATGACAGAGCTGATTGTCCCTTTATTCAATAATACAGCGTTTATTATTTTCTAGGGGAGAGGTTAAAGTCACGGGAAAGCTGACAGCCTTCTTCCCATGTGAAACTGGCGAAACAAAGTAATTCCCTCTATGGTCAAGATGCTCACTTCCTTAGGAAAGGAGTGGAGTTTCAGCCAATCCTCACACTGTGGGACACACACTGGGAGACTCGAAGAGTGTCTGCGCCAACATCTGACACAGAAACTGAGTGAACTTAACCCCCTGAGGCACCCAAACTATGAGGCCACATGTTTATAAGACTCAGGAAAGACTCAGAAAAGAACACAGCAATGGGTTGTAGCAGAACAGAGCAGCCCATATCATAGCCACCAGGGAATGGACAGAAGCTATGAGAAGAAGGGGTCAGGCCAAGAGGAATTACCAAACAACCTACTTTGGTGATTCTCATCTCAATCAAGTTGATAATAAAACTCAGCAATCAACAATAATAAACAGATTGTTGAATGGATAGACAGACAGCTAGACAGACAGCAAAAAGAAATCCCTGAGACTGGAAAGATAGCTTAGTTGGCAAAGTGCTTGCTAAACAAGGGCAAAAGGGTCCTGAGTTTGATACTCAGCACCTACCTAAGTGCTCGACAGAGTGGCATGAGCCTGTCATCTCACGGCATCACTGAGACAGGAGGATCCCTGGGGCTTGCTGCCTAGCCTATCTAGCTGAATTATCAAGCTCCTATCCTGTCTCAAAATACAATACAGAGGAGCTGGAAATATGACTCAATGAATAATGTGCTGGTCACACAAGTGTGACCTGATGATAGAAGTTCATATCCCTAAGACCCACATAAAATCTGGGTGAGAGTAGAAACACACCTATAATTCCAGCACCCAAGAGACAGAGACTGGGAATTCCTCAAGCAAGCTGGCTAGCCAGACTAGCTGAAACCCAGACTACTTCAGGTTCGGCTAGACACCCAGGCTCAACATATAAGGTAGAGAGGGATCAAGGAAGACAACATCACTCTCAGGCCTCCGCATGCACACACATGCATATACATATACACACGCACCCACACACACAAGCTTGCATATGCACATGTATGTCACACATACATATATGCAAACAAATAGATAAGATAGAGAGTAATTAAGTAGACACTCAACCCAACCTCTGGCCTCCAGAGTAACACAAGTACACAGGCACCTCGACACACACACATGTTCACATATTCACAAACACATGAAAGAAAGCCCTATAGATAGGAGAACACAAAACTGAAATCTATTTTATCTACTACATACATATCACCACCCACTGGCCCCTCTCCTATTATCCTACACATACATACACACACACACCAACAAGGAATACTGCTAAAGACAAAGCGGAGGTTTATATATGGGGAATAAATAATGTATTACATTCAGTGCTTCGAATTTCCTTGGAAAAAGGAACTCCAGCATTCCACAGTGTAATCATGCAGCAAAAGTTCCCTTGTAGTAAGTAAGTGTGTCACAGCAGCATCTAAGCCCTGTGTAACCAATTACCTCTACAATAACACACTCTGTTGTTATATGGCAGGTGCGAGCCACACACATAATGAAATGACAAAAATGTGTGTTTGTGTTCTGCCTAACAGGGTACATATGGATTTGGTATTATAAAATAGTTGTGTTATTGGAAATGACCCAGAATACACAAGACAATGTGATTTCTATTTCTTGGGAACCTAAGGAAAGGAAGAGAGACACCCCACAAGAAAGTGTCAGTCACTGCAGAATTATTACGTGTTTTCATTCATTTACTTAAGAATCTGAGCCATGTAGAGCTATTGTGTGTGGAATCCATGTCATTTATTAATTAAATTCTAATAATAAAGTTACAAAGAAGTACTAATGTGAACGTCATTAAACTATCTTAAGGAAATTTTTTAATGTTTTCATGTTTGAATGATTAGTTAATTGAGCATGTCTGTATTTTGTTCACATCCACTTATTGTCAATTGAGTGAACCTTAGGTTTAATTCTAGAAACATTAAAATGTTTCCATGGTTTAAAAAAAATAGTTCAAAATAAGCTTCACTTCCAAGTGTCAACTTGCTACATTAAATTACTTCAGACACCTGATACCACCTAAATAAACATGTTTTAAATGTGGAGCAATTTAAATACACAATTGGTGATTTGGGTTATCATGATAAATCTCCTAGGCAGTGTATTTACTGGAGACTGTCTCAAAGACAAGAAGCTTTGAACAGTAAAGAAAACTCTTGGATACAACCACAGTCAGCCTAGACAGTCCTGAGGATCCAAATTTCTTTGGAGTGCAAATAGCAAGGCTTCAAAGAGAATAAGAATGCCTACCACACACTCCAGAGACATCAGACATCACTGGAGCCCACAGCCACCTGACACATGCTGAGAGAGCAGTCTCTCGCCTACCTCCATCACTTCAGAAAGAAGACAAACATTTTGCAGACAGCTAGCTTACTGGGTGGAATTTTAAAAAGGGGGTAGGGAGTTGCAGGGAGGAGCCAAGTAGGGTGGAGAATTGTTCCTCCTTGGTGTTACAGCAATCCCTCTAGTGGCTGGGTCATTACAGAAAGCATTTATTTCCTGCAGCCTGCTGTGGCCCAGGAACCACCTCTGAAAATGTGCCAGTGTCCTAGGCTAGAAGAAAGCCAAAGAACTGTCCCCTCCCTTGTTCACTGGTACCAGTGCTTTTCGAAACACCCTTGAAGACAGCTCCACTTGAGTCTAATAAATACGTAAAGTGTTATGAGAATGTGAACTGTACTGACATACTGCTACAAGCAAGTATTTTATCGTAAACATCACCAGACTCAACCACAAACTGAAACCATAGTCTCAGAACTTCTGATCCAATATGGACATTTAGGGGTTGGAGAGGTTAAGAACGTGTGCTGCTCTTGCAGAGAACTGGGATTTGGTTTCCAGCACCCATATGGCAAGGTACAACAGCCTGTAACTCCAGCTCCAGGTGATCAGACACTCTCTTTTAGCCTCCACTGGGCAGCAGGCATGCATGTAGTTGGCGGCATATACATATATGCAAGCACTCATACATATAAAAATAAACCTTTAAAAAAATCCTAGACAGCCAGGAATCTGGGTTGTTGAGCAAAATAATCTGAACAGATTCATCTAGTTCCTAATATTCATATTACTTGGAGATCTAAACATCTGAACGAAGGGTCAGTGTGCATACAATAAGAAAAATGACAAAGTTGACTGCCACCTGGACAGTTGACATGATCCTTCATTTTATTCCTATGAATACAAGTGGCTGTGGGTTTCAAGATCTCTGAGGCTACACCATGAGGATGTCTTGAGCAAAATGAAAACCAACACCAGGATTTGTGGATTAGAAAAATTAGTACTGTCCAGATAACAGTGCCACCAAGAATGATCTGCATCCCATCACAGTCCCATCAAGTTACAATGGCATCATCGCTGAAATGGAAAAATAAGGTCTTAGAATGCGTACAGCACCGTAAAGGACTGCAAACAGTCAAAGCAATTTTGAGCAAAGAAAACTAATCTACCAGCTCACATCTGTTGTCCCAGCTCTCGGGAGGCAGACGCGAAAGGATTGCTGAGTTTGAGGCCAGTATGGGCTACATTATAAATTCCAGGACATTTTGGGCTGCAGAAGGAGATCGTATTTATAAATAAATCAGATAATTAATAAATAATTGATTAAAAGCTAGAAGTATCAAGCACCAGCTGTCATAACCAAGCATGAATTTGGGAGAGAATATCTATCATCAACAAATACTACTTGCACTTCAAAGCTTCTGCCGCGTGTTCCTTACTGCCAGAGTCGGCTTGCTTCCTGGGCTCACCATGCTGTGTGCCACAGATCAGACCCAACTGACAAGCACTGTACTCACAGCTCCTGCCTTCTAGAATATCCGGTTCCAGTTTTACTCTATGGCACTTTTTTAAAATTAGTGATCTGTCGACTTTCCACAGAGAGTTTTAGGAGAATGGCTTCTTACAGTCCCTTGGTTCAGCCGCTTCTCTACTTTACGCCTCCATTTCCATCTCAACTAGGTTAGAAGACCACAGCAGAAACACAACAACACTAACCTGAACATCTTGAACATCCATAGTCTCTCCTGTCTGTCTGTCTGTATCTCTCTCTCTCTCTCTCTCTCTCTCTCTCTCTCTCTCTCTCTCTGTGTGTGTGTGTGTGTGTGTGTGTGTGTGTATGTGAGAGAGAGACAGAGACAGAGAAAGAGCGAGAGAGAGAGAACATATGCATGTGTAGGATGTTGTTTAGTTACAACATTATAAAGCAACTTGCAATGAATATCCACAAATCCAAGTTTCTAGCCTCCCTTTATGAGTCACATCTGGACTTCTAGGTCAAAAATTTCAAGTGGGATGCAGGAATAGCTGTCCCCTTTCCAGATAGCCTGATCTTGGTTTTCCCAATGTCCTTTCTTATTCCTAACTTCCAGACCCCTGCATTCTCTTCTAAATGAGCATTCTACTGTGCTCTAATCATATGAAATATTCTCCATTAACACTGGGTCCTGAATCAGTGCTTAATGGGTGTGTGTACCCAATAAGTCTGTTGTCACCATGTATGATTTCTTCACTTTTGAAGACCTCAGGGATACGGAGACTCCAGTCTGTTTCTCCTTCAGTAATGAAGGAAATGGGTTGTTAAATGAGAGTTCTCTAAGACCCAGAGGTCCTATGCAACTCAGCAGCCTGAGTTTAAGGTGAATTTGAATTTAAGGTGAATGGATTAGAGTGCCACCCTTGGTGCTTCTCCAGTACTCCAAGATATTAGCAGTAAGTGACTAAAAGTGGAGGCCATTTCCACAGACACTCTTCTAGTTAATGAAGTAACAAAGTGTAAGATGGTGCTTCTTTCCATGTGATTTCATAAGATTTACTTGGAATGGGAAAAAATATTTTAAAAAGAAAGGCAACCATTCCTAAGTAGAAGCTACTAAAACTCTTGATAGCCAGAAGAAAAGATTTTTTAAAAATCTAAAAAATAGACAGAGGGGAAAAGTGGCATTATCTTTCAAAAATCAACAATCTGGTACTAGAAGCTTTCTTCTCAACCAAAATATGGGTGGACAGATGACAACCAACTTCTATCTTTAAAGATGGAAAGCCAATAATTCTATGCTCACTGAAAAGATTTCTGAATTAAGATAAAATACTTTTCAGCTGGCAAAACCTTTGATAATTTGTTTCCAGAACAAGTGAATCAAAAGAAATACTATAGGAACTTCTTCAGGCAGAAGGAGTGTGATTCAAGCAGCAGAGTGGAAATGAAAATGTGAATGAAGAGCTAGAAAGGTGAGTGTGTGGAATGAATATTAAAACAAATGAATTTTGGCTACACAAAACAATAATATCCTTGTAGTATGGTCCAAAGTGTGAATAGTTTTCAGACATTGATGGAAAGCAGCCAGGCCATTTTTATCAGAGACAGCAAAACTTTCAATTATCATAGATGGAGGAAACAAAATATTCGACAACAAACATAAATTTAAACAATATCTATTCACACATCCAGTCCTACAGAAGATCCTAGAAGGAAACTCCATCCCAGAGTAGATAAATAAACCCAAGAAAACATAGTAAACAAATAACCCCAATGCAGCAAAACCAAAAGAAACAAACAAACACACTATTACCACCTATACAAAAATAACAGAAGATAACAATCAATGGTCATTAATATCTCTCAACATCAACGTACTCAACTCCCCAATAAAAAGATACAGGCTTACAGAATGGATTTGAAAACAAGACCCATCTTGTATTCTGCTGAATACAAGAAATGCAACTCACCAACAAAGATAGACTTTGCCTTAGATTAAAGGGCTGGAAAAGGTGTTCCAATCAAATGCTCCCAAGAACCAAGCTGGAGTAGACATGCTAATAACAAATAAAATAGACTTTCAAACTAAATTAATCAAAAAAAGATAGAAAAGGACACTACATACTCATCAAAGGAAAAATGCAACAAGGAAACATCTCAATCCTGAACGTCTATGCCCCAAATATAAGGGGACCCACATTTGTGAAATATTACTAAAATTTAAACCACACATTAATAGTGGGAGATTTCAACACCCCACTCATACAAATGGACAGGTCATTCAGACAGAAACTAAACAGAGAAATAATGAAACTAATAGAAGTCATGAACCAAGTGGACCTAACAAATATCTACAGAACATTTTACCCAAACACAAAAGAATATACCTTCTTCTCAGCACCTCACAGAACCTTCTCCAAAATTGACCATATAGTTGGTCACAAAGCAAACCATAACTCTCACAAGAAAGTTGAAATAACCCCTTCTGTCTTATCCGATCACCATGAATTAAAGCTGAACTTCAAGAACAACAGAAATAACAAAAAGCCTACACATTCATAGAAACTGAACAAATCTCTACTCAATGAACACTGTGTCAGGGACCAAATAAACAAGAAAATCAAAGACTTCCTAAAATTCAATAAAAATGAAGGCACAGCATACCAAAACTCATGAGAAACAATGAAAGCAGTGCTAAGAGGAAAGTTCATAGCACTAGGTGCCTTCAAAAATAAATTGGAGACAGCTCATATTAGCAACTTAACAGCACAACAGAAGGAAAGCTCTAGGGGAAAAAAAAAAAAGAAGCAAATACTTCCATGAGGAGCAGACGGCAGGAAATCATCAAAATCAGGCCTGAAATCCATAACTTAGAAACAAAGAGAACAATACAAAGAATCGATAAAACCAAAAGTTGGTTCTCTGACAAAATCAAGAAAATAACAAATCCTTAGCCAAACTAAATAAAAGGCACAGGAAAATTATCCAAATCAACAAAATCAGATATGAAAATGGGGAAATAGCAACACACACTGAGGAAATCTGAAGAATCTTTAGGTCTTACTTCAAAAATCTGTGCTCCTCAAAATTGGAAAACCTAAATGAAATGGACAATTTTGTTGATAGATTCCATGTACCAATATTAAATGAAGAACAGGTAAACAAATTAAACAGTTCTATAACCCATAAGGAAGAAGACACAGTCATTAAAAGCCTCCCAACCAAAAAAAGCCCAGGGCCAGATGGTTTCAGAATAGAATTCCATCAGACCTTCAAAGAAGAGCTAATACCAATACTTCTCAAACTCGTCCACAAAATTGAAACAAAAGCAAACTGCCAAACTCATTCTATGAAGCCACAGTCACCCTGATGCCTAAACCACACAAATACCCAACAAAGAAAGAGAATTTCAGACCAATCTACCTCATGAACATAGATGCAAAACTACTCAATAAAATACTTGCAAATCAAATCCAAGAACACATCAAAAGCATCATACACCATGATCAAGTAGGCTTCATCCCAGTCATGCAGGAGTGGTTCAACATATGAAAACCCATCAACGTAATCCACCATATAAACAATCTGAAAGAAAAACAACACAATTATCTCACTGGTGGCTGAAAAAGCATTCAGCAAAATCCAACAACCCTTCATGCTAAAAGTCTTGGAGAGATCAGGCATACAAGGACAATACCTAAACATAATAAGGGTAATATACAGCAAGCCAGTAATCATCATGAAATTAAATGGAGAGAAACATAAAACATTTCCTCTAAAATCAGGGATGAGGCAAGGCTTACTACTCTCTCCTATCTTTTCATCATAGTACTTGAAGTTCTAACCAGAGCAATTAGACAACTAAAGGAGATCAAGGGGATACAAATTGGAAAAGAAGAAGTCAAAGTATCCCTATTTGCAGATGATATGATAGTATACATAAGTGACATGAAAAGTTCAACCAGAGAACTCCTACAACTGATAAGCACCTTCAGCAAGGTGGCTGGATAAAAAATTAATTCAAAAGAATCAGTAGCCTTCTTTACACAAAAGATAGATGGACTGAGAAAGAAATTAGAGAAACAATACCCTTCACAATAGCCACAAATAATACAAAATACCTTGGGGTAACTCTAACCAAGCAAGTGAGAGACCTGTATGTCAAGAACTTCAAGTCCTTGAAGAAAGAAATTGAAGAGGATTTCAGAAGATGGGAAGATCTCCCGTGCTCATGGATAGGTAGGATCAACATAATAAAAATGGCCATCCTGCCAAAACAAATATACAGATTCAATGCAATTCTTATCAAAATACCAACACAATTCTTTACAGACTTTGAAAGAACAATTCTCAACTTTTTATGGAAAAACAAAAAACCCACATTAGTCAAATCAATCCTGTACAATAAAAGAACATCTGGAGGTATCACCATCCCTGATTTCAAGTTATATTACAGAGCAATAGTAATAAAAACCTCATGGTACTGACATAGAAACAGATTGGTTGATCAATGGAACCGAATCAAAGACCCAGAAATAAACCCACAAACCTATGGTCAGTTAATTTTTGACAAAGAAGCCAAAACCATACAATGGAAAAAATAAAGCATCTTCAACAAATGGTGCGGTCTAACTGAATGTCAACATGTAACAGAATGCAAATAGACCCATATTTATTACCATGCACAAAACTTAAGTCCAAGTGGATCAAAGACTTAAACATAAAAACGAACACACCAAATCTGATAGAAGAGAAGTGGGGAAAAGCCTCGAACTCATTGGCACAGGTGACAACTTCCTGAACAGAACACCAATAGCTCAGGCTCTAAGACTAACAATCAATAAATGGGTGTGGTAGGATTTAGTGAAATTAATAGCATAGGGATTTTGGATTGGCAAAAACTTGGCGTCCCTTTACTTGAAAGATAAGGGCGGAGCCAGCTATGGCCAGATGATATGTCCTTGAAAGGCATTGCTTAGAAACTTCACAAACTACGCAGATGATGTCATTAGCCATGAGAAGCAATGGGAATCATGGGACCATACTGATGCACTGTTAAAGGGGACATGTCATGGGAAAGCCCTCAAAAACATTTGCTGACCAAGGCAACAAGAATGCTGAAAATCCCTCCACCGAGAATCGTGATATGCGATGAAGTTTAAATCAAAGATCCACATGGTCTGGAGACTTCTCTCTGCCCTCATCCACCGAGAAGCCATGCTGGAGAAGATAGGAAAGTGTGTGGGGCAAAGCAGAGTCCAGAAAGCACTTGGAAAAGTTTAAAAGACTGCCCTCTGTTGGCAGTCGAAACTTTATACTGGCCACAACCTTGTCGTGAAAATAAGCTGGCCTTACAAACTGGCAAATAAGATCAACAGACTTTAAGACTGAAAGATCTGATGGGACAGCCATAAACCACGCCATTCTACATGGACCTACACCAAGAGTAGTAATATCTTCAAAAACATTAAGAGATCTGCAGAATATGGCATTCAAAGATGTTTTCTTAACTTAAGATTTTTTTGATATCCAGACATGTCAGCTCCTGACAGCACCCCTATTCTACTCCAAGTAGAAGATGAGCATCAAAGAATCTCCAGTGGGAGATGGTTGAATTAGTTGCAAGCCTATCTCGTGGCAAGAAAAACCCCTTGCTTCAACTGTAGACAGATTTCTCTCCAAAAAGGACAAAATTTGGAAACAGGTAAGTCGACAGCCTAGCTCTGCCAAGACAGGGTAGGTAAGTCCTTCATAATTCCTGCTCTACAATCATGTCTGTCAGAGAAATGGGGCCAAATGGCTGAAGATTGATGCTGTAATGTATGGAGAGAAAATGGAAACTGTCCAGGCAGCCA
>CAJQZJ010032097.1:1577097-1590419 GCA_907164525.1 Lophiomys imhausi
TTTTGAGTTGTTTAGGAATCAAGAGGGTGTTCTGGATCTAAGAAGATATTTTTAAAATTATGAGGCAAGTTAGTATGAAAGCTGAGTTAGATATAGAACTTTAAACACATGGAGATGGTTAGATAGTAGAATGTTAAAGTCAGGTGCCAAATACATATGGACTGGACATTGGGAATGTATGCTAAGCCATATAACTCTTATAATTGTGGCCTATTTATTTCTGTTGTTTTGTATTGTATTTATAGTTATAAGAAAAAGAACCATTTGTTGGACTGAAAGGGAGAGCTGTTAGGGGGAAAAAGAAATACCTTAAACTAAAGAAAAAAAAGAAGGGAAGAGGATGGGGGGTTGAGGGGCAGGAGGGTGGAAGGGTGGGACTGGAGGGGGGGTAGGGGGGGATTGTGATTGAGATGTAACTTGAAGAAATAAAAAATAAATTATTATAAAAAAAAGAATTGCTACAGCCCAAGGTTTCTTAGAAGCATCATCCAAAGCCGTAAGAACATGTACACAATCTTCTGAAGGCCAGCAGCAAGGCAAACTCCGGTCTTAGAAGTCTGTGCCTAGCCAAACCAGATCCCCAAAACCTTATCCTACGTGTTCTTCATTGATCAACTCAGATAGCATTGTTCTCAACCTGACACAGGTTGAGAAAAGAGAACCTATGTGACCCAGGAAATGTATCACTGAAGTAAGGCAGTGAGAACCTTCTCAGGGTGGCAAGCAGAGAATGAAGGACACTTGCTGTGGATGAGGCCTTGGCATTGAGGGAGTCCTGGAAATCCCATTCTTCAGTGCACTGATGTCCTTGGACCACCACAGACCCAGGGGTAGCAAGGGTTCTCCTCAGCTCCTCTTACTTGCCTAAGGAAGCATCTTCCATGATGATCTCAGTTACTGGGAATCCTACAACCAGAGAACATTAACAATAGATATATATAATATAGATGAATATGAAATTTAAAAAGAAAGATGGTGACCTAGAACTGCATGAACTCCACAATAAAATCTAAATGACTCACTGGAACTGTAAAGCTAGAATTGTAAAGTGCTGGCATTGTAAAGCTAAAACCATGCTTTTCTTGCCCTAAGTTTCCACAGAGGATTGATTAATTCAAAGTGAAAACATACCTCTGTGAACCACTAATTGCTAGCAATTAACATCTCTTTTCCTCTGTCCAGTTGCAAAACATTCTTAAACAAGAACTAGGCCTGCCAAGCCCATTCTAAGCAGGTGTACAGCTATTAATGTCCTTTATAGAAGCCAAGGTGAAATTTATATCTCGTGTTCCAGTTCCCTTGTGTGGCTATACAAAAGGCATGAATAACAAGGGGACTCTGTAAAGCTCAATGTATACCAGGTGCAAGGACAGATCACATTTGCTGTTTGTGAATGTATCAAGGATGTCATTACTGAACACCTACACTCTGCTAAAAAAAATTACTGCCACCAGACAACTGTCATTAACAGATGCAACTATGAATGAAAGGAAATGCAGCTTAAAGCAATATGGGCACCGCCAGCACCCAAAGCCCCCACCTCCAGCTCCAGGGGCTCAGTGACTTCTCTAGATTCACAGAAGAAAGACTTCTCCTTCCTTCCCACAACCCCAGCAGGAATGGCACTCTGCTTGCTTGCTTACACTGCATGTCCAGGATTTTAGCAAGTTGCCTGTGTTTTGCTGCTGTCTTCAGCCTTCTGCAAAGTTGATGACGGTCAGAGTTTTTTATTCATTTTTTTAAATAATGATGTCAGAGTAGCATTGCACTACCTTCACAGCTCCTTTTCATGATTTGGAAGAAATTAACATATAACAGTGGAATCCCATTGAGCATCTCATGTCCCATTGTCCCAGTGACCACATCAGCCGCCAAATATCAGATGATGAAACACCAGTCAGTTGGTTCAACCATATCTACTTTCCTTCCTCCTGGCTGTGAACAAGAGATGATTTCTTTGAAACACATTTTCCTCTCGCAGAAGGAATAAGGATGGCTACAGAGTAAGCACTCATATACCATGTACTTTGGACAGAAACCAGCCTGTTGGACATTTTGAGAAATTCTGGTTATAGATGTCCTGTCTCTAAGAATGTCTATCACCGCACCAAAATTCCTTCCCCACAGTGCCAGCCACTTTGGCAAGCTGTCTTAGTCTCAGAGTGTTCCCATGGATCATCTCCAAAACCTGAGTGTTAATTGTCTTGTTCTGGACTCTCTTAACAGGTGTAAACTTTCCATCTGAGGTTGAGGGTCTAGTCCCATGATTCTGGTTAATGTTAATAAATAAAACTCTAGAGTAAAATGTTGGCTGGAGCAAAACAAACTCTCCAGACATATAAACTCAAGATGACTGTTCACACACAGACAACAGAAAACCCAGTCCAAAACCCCAAACATTGGGTTTCCTTGTTAGCTCAGCCTGTTTTCGTACATGTCCAAATAGGTGACAAAGCCTGGCCTTCAAGCTTTGTTCCCTGTTCACATCTGCCATGATTAGTCTTCATTTAGGAACTTTTTTTGGCCTGGACAATTCCTCTCTATAAATTGACAGAGTGTGGATATACCAGCCATCTCCAGAGTTAGCAAGAAAGACATATCACTAGGATGTGTGAAGTTAACACTCTTTGCAGACAAATAGGTGGTGGAAAAAGTTAATTTACAGGGATGGGAAGAATCTCTAAATGGCAATGAATGGTCCAAATACCATTTTGCTATAGGAACTAGAGAAAGGGAGAGACTGCTGAGCAGAGGAGGTAGATGAGAATAAAGTGACAATGAGTTGAGCTATAAGACAACTTGAGATTCAATTAAATAAACAGCATGATATCATTTTCAGGAGTAGACACTCTTCGGATCCCAACCTGGCTACTTACGAGCTGTGTGGCCTTGACTGGGTTTCTCAGCATCACTGAGCTTAAATTGTCACACTTGTATAAGTGAGATTAAACAGTGTCTGCCACATCAAGGAAGTGCTAAGATCACATTTAGCTAAAACACTTCAAGGACTTGGGATGGATGTCTAACCTCAGAGTGCTCACTGATGCCAATGTTCTTATAGCCACTGTTATGATGAATAATGAATAAAAATATCCTTTAAAAAAAACTCCAGGAAGTATTGTTTTATTAGTAATTGTTCTGAAAAGAAAAATCTCCTGCCAGCATGGGTAATTTCTTTTCTCAGCTCCTCCCACAACGGCCTGGGATTTCGAATAGGTGAGTTCTTAAGCAGGGAGATTTAACTTACACCGTGAATCACCAAGAATGGCACTGGAAATTTTGAGCATTTGTCCAAAACATAAAGAGTGGAAGCACATGTCGCCAATCTGAACCAGAGGCTGTTCACATATTTGTTTAATGACCAACTCAGGCAGACAAGAAGGTGCCCTGGAAGCAAGCATTCGTGCAATGCTCAGGGACAAGAAAATAAAGTGCCAGGCAGTCCTCATGTTTTTGCTCATTTCTCCTGTCGTCATGAGTGCAAATGTCTCATCTACATGAAACACACTCATACAGATGCTAATAGGGAGCAGAGGAGAGGTGTTTGCCTCTCTTACACAGCCTCAGGAAAAGGAAATCAGAATTCAAATGATTCCCATTGGAAATGGTGATAGGATCTTTGGAATTGTTATGTTGATCAGCTTTAATATTGGAATGTTAATTCAAGAACTAGCTAATGAATAAAGAGCACTTATCAGGTGTTTGCTGTGACCCACATGTCATCCTAGATTTTTAAATGCATTTTCATGCATTTTTACAACATCCTTAATAAGAAGGTTCCATTATACCATCTCTTTTGCTGATAAAAAAAAAAATGAGTCAAGATTAATGATAAAGCATCTTGTCTAATATCCCTAGGTAAATGCATCATCTGATTTTGAAACCATGCAACCTGCTTGACATTAATTAAAGAGTTCAGGCCATTGCTATCCACCTCCCCTCCATTTCCCCATTCCAACTCCTGTCTTCCAAAAACAGAGCACTTGAAAACAAACTCCCTTTCCTCTAAAGTGTGGAGAAACTAGTGCAGGGGAGAATCACAGAAGCAAGTGGAGCAGTGTTGTGGCCTGGCATCTAATTGTCTGCCCAAGTACAAAAGTGACAGCCTTTGTATACTACTAGCCAACCGTCTTAAACTGTTTAGGATAGTTAAGAAAAAGAAACTCCTAGTCATGCATGCATGTCACCTTGTTAGCTACTATGACAGTCTATCACAGATATTCTCTAAGCTACTCAGTAATCACGTTGTTAAGAGACAAGCAACATTTGCTTATCTAAATACAAGAGATAGATAGGGCATCTTCAAAAACCCCAAGAGATCTGCAGAATATGGTATTCAAAGATGTGGTCTTAAATTAAGATTTTTTTTTTTGATATCGTGACATATCAGCTCCTGACAGCACCCCCTATTCTACTCCAAGTAGAAGATAAGCATCGAAGAATCTCCAGTGTGAGATGGTTGAATTAGTGGCAATCCTATCTCTTGGCATGTAAAAACTCCTTGCTTCAACTGCAGGCAGACTGCTGTCCAAAAAGGACAAAACTTGGTAGCAGGGAAGTCGACAGCCTAGCTCTGCCAAGACAGGGTAGGTTAGTCCTTCACAATCCCTGCTCTACAATAAATGTCTGTCAGAGAAACAGGACCAAAAGGCTGAAGACTGATGCTGGAATGTATGGAGAGAAAATGAGAAATGTCCAGGTAGTCACTGGTTTGTCATTTCTTAGTATTGGAAGCTGCAGGCCCTGCACTTCCTATATAATCAGATATATTTATCCTTCTCAGCTCTCTGAGGTGGTTGAAGAATAGACAGCTTGAGTCTCATAGCTAAATTTTGAGTTGTTTAGGAATCAAGAGGGCGTTCTAGATCTAAGATGGTTATAATAGTGATGCAAGTTAGTATGAAAGCTAAGTCAGTTATAGAACTTTAAACTCATGGAGATGGTTAGAAGGTAGAAGATTAAAGTCAGGGGCCAAATATGTATGAACTGGACATTGGGAAGGTATACTGGGCCATTTAACTCTCATAAATGTGGCATATTTAATTCTGCTGTTGTGTATAGAATTTACTGTTATAAGAGAAAGAAAGAAAGGGAAGCTGTTGGGGAGGAAGAGGGTGGAAGGGTGGGACAGGAAGGGGGAATAGGGAAGGGTTTGTGACTGAGATGTAACTTGAAGAAAAAAAAATAAAGTACTTAAAAAAAAAAGTGACAGCCACCATCATAGCATTTCATTGTATGCTACTTGGCTTGACGCAGCCATCTGCAGCAATCTTCTAAAGCTTGCTGAGGAGCTGAATTGCCACGCCAGGTAGAAGATGACGTAGCTGATTCTAGCAAATACTGGAAGTAGTTTAGACGCCCAGTACATAGAAATGAGACTTGTGTTGTCATCAAATGCATCAGATCATTTTGTTTTGTTTTGTTTTGTTTTTTTTCGAGACAGGGTTTCTCTGTGTAACAGCCCTGGCTGTCCTGGACTCACTTTGTAGACCAGGCTGGCCTCGAACTCACAGTGATCCGCCTGCCCCTGCCTCCCAAGTCCTGGGATTAAAGGCGTGCGCCACCACGCCTGGCTTCAGATCATTTCTTATGACATTGGTTTTTAAGAGGTTTTATGTCTGATAGTCTGTAGGAGCAAGACGTTGGTTCTGACTTTGAGAGGGGTGTTTAGTTTCATCTCAAGGAGATTGTTTGGGGGATCTCGTATCTGTTTCAATCCCATTCAGCTGGCAGTCCCTTCTCCCTCTCACCTCCCCACCTACCAAGGGTCTCTACTCCAAGCATGACTACACCCCACATCCCTGCTTTTCATAACCACCCTGCTGCACAGGATCCCTCACACCTTCTAATTCCAAGAACCACTCATACCACAAGATGCATGAAAAAGTCACTTTACCCAGAGTAAAGTTGAGGCTAGCCAAATGCAAAATAGAAAACAGCTCCAAAACATTTGTTAAAATGTAGTTATTCTCAGAGTTCATAGGGAAAAATAAAGGTAAACTTTCCTGAGATGAATGCCGTGGAATACATTCATGTCCATCTCCTTTCTTTGTCTTTTCTCTTCTGAGACCTCTTTTCCTCAGATCTTCAGATCACTGCCTCTACAGCCACCCTTAACAGTGGTTGTCAACCTGAGGGTCATGACCCCTGTAGAGGCTGCATGCAATTCTTTACATTATGATTCATAACAGTAGCAAAGTTACAGTTATGAAGCAGCAACAAAATAATTTTATGGTTGGGGGTCACCACAATATGAGGAAATGTATTAAAGGGTCACTGTTGTAGGTCACAGCATTAGGAAGGTTGAGAGCCACTGCCCTAGAGAACCCCATTGTTTGAGTAGAAGAGCTGATTTTACCTTAGGATAAGGTCATAAGATACCTGTAGCCCAGACAGTTCTGAGCCTGCATTTAGCCACATGGCCCTAGAGTGGAAGAGGATATGGGGTGGAGTTGCTCTCCTCTCAAGCATACATAGCTAGTCTTCATGCTACCTGGAGCAAAGAAGGATCACACCAATGACGCTTTTCCCACACACAGCATTTTTTCATGAATACTATCAGAGGCTTTTCTGAAAATTACACTATCAATCCTCAGTAAAGACATTAGTGTTTCCTTATATTCTGTGTGCCCTGTCCTCACCATCAAGAATATGTGATGTGTAGACTCAGACACCAAGCACTGGAAAAGCAAAGCCTTTTTATACCACTGAGTCAGCCTCCCCTGACAACCTTGGCCTAGCCCAAACATCCAAACGCCCCTTTCCTTCCCCCTGAACCTGGTAAGATCCCTGAGCAAGTCCTCTCTCAAACTCATCTCTGCACACAGAAAAACAAAAAAGAACTCACAATGGTCTAATTGAGAAGTGTGCTTTAGCCAAGAGAGATGATCTACTACATCCATGTGAAGAGGGGAGAAGTCACTTAAATGAAAACCAAATAAAATCCCTTCACAAACACTGTGCTGAACAGTGGCAGTGTTTAAAAGTGAAGTCCACTAACAGTTCTATGAGCTTTATAAAGTACTTAGTGGAGACTGGGTCCACTGTTCTGGATGCTGCATCTTAGGTTCAATGAGTTGGTATATGCTTGTTAGAGAGGGCTTCTACTTTCCCACTGCAGGTGTTTCATGAATTGACCTTTAGTAGAGTGGTTCTCATCTGAAGAGTGAGGGAAATATTTCTGTCTCCCCCTCTGGCTTTCATATACCTCCCCTATCCCTTCTGTTTTATACCCTTATCTTTTTGCTATAAGATATTTGGGAACAAAGCATTAGAAACAACTCCGAAGTGCCCATATCAAGCCATTCTAGCCCACAGGAACATAAAATGAAATGTGTATGTCTTCCCAGGGCCTTCAATGTCAATGCACAGAAGCAATGCACAGGGCATCGAGATTTGAAATTCCTCTTAGAGCAAGCCCTATATTGATTGAACATCCGTGAAACACTTCTCTGAAAATCCATGGATGGGAAAAAAATAATGAAAGCCTGACAGAGAAATTGAAAAGGTAGTTTTTATCATCGTCATTCAGTGGTTCTTAGCAGAAGTGCAGAGGGAGCGAATTGAAAGATTTGGGTTTGACGCTCCACATCCCCAATGCTACCCTGTCAGGGCACAAATTCCTCATCTAAAGTAGAGGTCAGGAAACCCGAGCCCTTAGTCCAACCCTCTCACTACCTCTTTTTGTTACTAGGATTTTATTAGACTACTGCCTGTCCATTCATTTGCATACTGCTCCTGACTGCTACTCCACTGAGAGGTCCAAGGAGAGGATTTGTGACAGAGATCATCCAGTTCAGACAGACTAGCATATTCAATATCTAACCCTTCTCCATAGAAATACTTAAAATATGTGTTTTATACATTGTTAATATGGAGAGACATAAGATCTCGGAAAACATTCGTCAACAGTTTTTTTTTTTAATTTTAAGTTGTCCCTGTCATTCGAAGTTGCCACAGCTGTTGTGATGTCTATCACATACATATCTGTGTCCTCAAGAAGTTACAAAGACTCATGTTCATAGCCTTGCACACATGGGAACATATGACATAGGACATACAAGGATCAATTCCTGGCTTAGTCACTGAGAGGTCTGTTGACAGAAATTTGAGCAGACTTACTGAAGTCATTGCTAAGCTGTTTTTGGTTGTTGTAAATCATGGGTGTTCCAATGACCTGGAGACAATGAGGAGTAAATAACAGTGGTGACAGTGATTCAGGGTCTTACTCTATGATAAGTAACATTTATGGCTTTGCATTATAAAAGTCAGGAGATGCTAATAGCACCCACCATACAGATAAGGACATCTAGAACAGTGGTAAGAAATAACATTTGCTAGGCAGTCTGCAAATATTAGCAGTAATTACTACTCATCAGGATAGTTCCCTTGTCTCTGAAATGTGTTATACCTTTTAGGTGAACAGTTACCTCTCAATGGCTTGCAATTCTGGATTTTGTGTTTCAGTTGATGATATCATGTTAATCTTGGCTACGTCCTAGAATTAACCTATTTGTCATTCAGGAAGAACTTACAGAGCATCCAACCTATGCAAGAGAAAAAATGTTAGAAACCACAGATGCAAAGAAAGCATGGAATAAAATTCTGCCCTAGGCATTCCTACTGTCACTGATAGCTGAGGAAATTAATGTGTATATCCATGAAGTATACAAGGAAACAAGACTGCCTTTAATATGGAATGAAACATGGAGGTCCTTTTTAATTAATCTGTATCCTTGGTACCATATATAAAGATGCATACATGAGAGAAATGTCTAAAAAGCCTTTAGAGGTGTAGAAAAAAGTATGGATGAAAGAAAAATATAAATGATGTGAATAGGCAGGAAGGCCAAGGAAGGGCTTGCCAACTAAAACATCACAAAGGTGTCTTACTAATGGCATGGGCAGCAAATAGATCACACTGGCTGTAATTACGAGGTAAACTGGCCAGGAGCCCATGTGTTAGATTTAAACCTGAGCTCAAATGTAATAGTGTGTATAAACAAAAACATGAATTATGTAGAGAAGCCTAGTGTGAGTTTGATATGTAAATTTCTAACCATTGGAAGTTCCCAATGGGACATTGGTTTGATGTAATGTGCTGTATTTAAATTATTCCGCTCTTATTTGGTTCTTGAGTGCAATCCTGAAGTAGAGGCAGGAGAGAAGGTTGTGGTACGTCACCTTAACATTGGGTGAATCACGAAATGAGATAGATATAAGATTTACAAAAATCTAACCAACGATTTGGGGAAGGATTGCATGAAGTCAGTGAGAAAACAGTGAGGTCATTTCAGAGCAATGACTAGGAAGGTTCATAACAAAACCCTGCAGGGGAGTGGAGAGAAGGGAAGGAATCAAAGATCCCCAATGGCAGTCTCAAAGGATTTCAAGACTGGAGAGAGGCAAGGAATATTCCTACAGCTGCTCCCAGCCCATAAGGGTAGACTCGAAATGGATTAGACCAGTGACTCTGTCAACATAAAATAAATGTGTTCTCAATTCTTTGTATGTTCCTCATGACATCTGACTCACATCCTGAAAGCATAACGTTGAAGCTGAGGTCTGAATGAAGAAGCTGAGTCAGTGGCAAGCTATCCTGTGGACGGTGTGATAGCTTTCTCACTGATGTGGCAAGATGTCTGACATAAACAACTAAAAGGAGTCATTTATTTAGGCTCCTGTTTGGGGGTGGAGAGATCAGCCTATCATGAGAGATGGAGTGGAAGGGAATCATAGCTCAAAATATAGGAGACAGGAAGCAGAGAGAGGGAATACAAGAAAAGGTCAATATACTCCCAGTGACCCACTTCTTCCAACTGTACCCCACGACCCACTTTTCACCACCCCTAATAAAGCCATCATATTACGAAGCCAGCATGGGACGAGCCCATTGGTTAGGTCAGATCCAAGCAGTACAACAAGGTGACAACCAAGTTCTCAATATGTGTGTCTCTGGGGAGCATTTCGTCTTCAAACCCTGATAGGCAACAATCTCTGGAAAACCACCTGCTTCTGCAAAGCCTCACTAGACATGTGGGGGCGATAAAAGATACCCAAGGCAGGGTGTAGAACAAACAAAGCACCTTTAATTCCAGCAAGGAAAGGGGAGGGGTCAGGAGGAGGAGAGAGGGAGGGAAAGGAAAGGGAAAGGGAAAAGGAGAGGAAGGAAGAGGAGGGGAGGGGAGGGGAGGAGAGGGGAGGGCAGGGGAGGGTAAGGGAAGGAAAGGGGAAGGGGGGGCGAGACAGGGTGGGAAGGGATGGGACAGGACTGAACCGAAGAAGGAAGGAAGGAAGGAAGAAAGGAAGGAAGGAAGGAAGGAAGGAAGGAAGGAAGGAAGGAAGGAAGGAAGGAAAAAGGAAAAAGGAAAAAACAAACCTGGCTACAGTATCCAACACCGCTCCATTCTGTACCTATAATTTCTTGTGCAGACAGTCTACCCACTGTAGTCTCCAAATCTCATAAGTCTCCTAAACAAGAACAGGGCTCAGACACTCCTAGGATGCAGGTGAGAGTGTGTCTCTGAACTTTGCCAACTTAATGTGGATCCCATTCTGTTCACTCTCTCTTAATCAAATGTTCATTTCTGCCTTCCTCTCCCTAGACAGTTCTTGACTCTATGGAAGGGTGGGAAATGTGGATGTCGCAGGAAGGGAACCCCAGATGTCTGTGTACCCAGGCCATGCACTCAGGATTCCATGACTATGTGGTCATCCTCTGCTGGATCATAACAGAGAGAGAGAAGCTGTGGCCCCTCTTTCTCCAAGGAAGCAGGGTTAACTACATCTTTACCTTGAAGGCTCCAGTGCCCCCACTGAAAAAATAATGCCCCTCACACAGGGCAGAATAATGGCAGCCTCACAGCAATGGTAAGTACAGGGGTGTTCAGTGACCACCTAGGATAGACGTAAATAAACAGTCTACAGCAGGGAACCACCAGAGGGTAAAATAAACACTGGTGTTCATGATCTCATTTGTTCCAAACTTCCTGAATACTGTACTTACTTCCTAAAATTGAACTAAAGCAGTTGCGCTTCCAAGGGGCTTGATGCTTAGCAATGCCAGCTAGGGATACTGTCCTAGAATTCTGCATCACCCTGATATGAGCAAAGTCTTGTTCTGTGACATGGTCAGTAGCTCAGCAGCTCAAAGACAGGTGCCTGCTGCCCGCCTTTTCTTGAGCTGCACCCATTGCCTGGATCAACCTTCTACCTCCTTGAAGTAGCTCCTTAGGTCTGCTGTCTACCATGTGAGCTCCTACAGTCTAATAATTTAAGACATGGATTTTATATAAGGCCTTACACTCATATTTTAATTTGTATAGATCCTTATGGCATACAGTATGAGATACATACACCACATAATGTACAATTTGGGTAATAGGCATCCAACTCTTCAAACATCAATCATCCCTGCACATTGGTGGCATCTGCCCTCCTCTTTTCCAGTTATTCTGAAATATAACTGTGTTCTAATCAGTAGTTGCCCTCTGTGCTACAGACAATCAGAATAATTCTTCCTCTCTTGTTCTGAAAGTCTGATCTAATGTCAGTTCCCGACAGCACCCCTATTCTTCTTCAAGTAGATAATGAGCATCGAAGAATCTCCATTTGGAGACTGCTACATTAGTGACAAGCTAGCCACTGGGCAAGAAAAAGCCCTTGCTTCAACTGTAGATAGAATGCTGTCCAAAAAGGACAAAACTTGGAAGCAGGTAAGTTGACAGCCTAGCTCTGCCAAGACAGGATGGGCAGGTCCTTGATAATTCCTGCTGTACAATTAATGTCTGTCAGAGATACTGGACCAAAAGGCTGAAGATAGATGCTCCAACATTATAGAGGGAAACTGAGGACTGTCCAGGCAACCAGTTGTTTGTTATTTCTTAGTTTTGGAAGTGTTTGCTCTTCACTTCCTGTATATTCAGATGTATTTATCCTTCTCAGGTCTCTGATGTGGTTGAAGACTAGATAGTTATAGTCTCACAGTTAAATTTTAAGTTATTTAGGAATTAAAAGAATGTTTTAGGACTAAGAAGATGCTTTTAAGTTGGTAATGCAAGTTAGTATGGAAATTGAGTTAGGTAAAGAACTTTAAACTCATCTAGATAGATGGATAATAGAATATTCTTATTAGTTGCCAAGTATATATGGACTGGACTGTGTGAATATATGTCATACCTTATATTTTTCATAATTGTTTCCTAATTTTTCTTATTGTTTTATACTGTATTTATTGTTACAAGAAACAACGCCTTCTATTGGACTAAAAGGGTGAGATATTGGGGAAAAGAGATATAATAAAAAAAATTTAAGCTGAATAGGCAATGACTGGACAAAGGAAATAGGAAAACTGGACTTCTGATCCCAGCCAGGGGTCACAGAGAGGAGAGAGGATGGAGTGGAAAGTTGCCATGAGTTATAGAATGGACCATGAGTAAGTTGCCAAGGGAGTCATCATGAGGACATACATGAAGCAGAGCTAGTCAAGGTGAGACTGAGATGGCTAGAAAGTAGCCAGACTAGCCATTGAGAGTTACAAGAGATGAATATATGCCCAGTTATTGTGCTTAAAGTTTGTTGAATAAATCTAAAGAAAAAGACAGTCTGGTCTAACTTTTTTTTCCCATTCCTTCCTCCCCTGCCCTTCCCTAGTTCTAGAAGCCACTGATCCACTCCATTCTTCTACAAGACCAACTTTTTAGTTTCTACAAATGAATTGAAGCATGTGATGTTTGTTCTTTTATTCTTAGTAAAATGACTCCCAGTTCCAGATATTTCTGCAAATCTAAGATTTCATTGTTTTGCTTGAGTGACAGTCTACTGAGCAGAGTGAATCCTCATTTTCCTTATTCATTCATTCATTGATGGAAACCTTCACTGAGTCTGTATTTGGGTTTTGCCTTACACACTTCATATACATTTTAAATCTGTTTTAAACTTCAAGGGTTACTCAGATTCTAATGCGAACAATGGCTAACATTTCTTTAGGTCTTATATAGCACACCACACACAAATATGTGTAATCCATACAGCAACATACAGGGTTAGAGAGTATTGTCTCCAACTTTTTCACAAGATTGGAGTCAAAGAGAAGGTGATTAGTTTGCTCTCCATCACACAGCCAGTAAAATGGCAGAAGTGAGCTTAAATCTAGGTATTCTGATTACAGAGCTATGTTCATGATCACAGATAGATCAGAAATAGAAAGGTGATGATAAAAGAGATGAATGGATAAATAGATGATAGATATTCATAGCTAGAGACAGATGAGATATGAGATAGATAGATAGATAGATAGATAGATAGATAGATAGATAGATAGA
>CAJQZJ010032097.1:1591445-1601653 GCA_907164525.1 Lophiomys imhausi
ATACACACACATACATACACACACACACATACACATACACATACACACATACACACACACATACACATACACATACACACATACACACACACACACATAAACATACACATACACACACATACACATACACATACACACACATACACATACACATACATACACATACACACACACATACACATACACACACACATACACATACACACAGTGTAATGCCCACTTAGTATCTCACATGAGAAGTTCTGCACACATCCAAATGTACTGTCACCTTGCTTCCTGCTGAACAAATGAAGCATGTAGCAAGTGAGCAATGTTTATCTACAAATTAATGGGAGAAATGAAAGCATAAGTAAGGCTCATGGATTTATAGCAAGCAACCTCGGAGAGGACCATAGAGTCACACAGTTCCCATCAGAGCCTCTCTTCCCATATGCAAAGAGCTTATATGATAAGCTAAGGTGATGGAAGGCCGAGAAGAAATGACAGAATCAGAATGAAGGGCGCTGGTAGCTTAAGAAACGCTCTCAAGAAAGATCAGCAAGGCCAGTTTGCCTTAGCTTAGACTTGCCGAAGAAAACAGTTTGGGGGTACACTGAGCAGGACTGCTGTCCCCCAATGAGGCTGGTGTCCTTCCTCATCTAGCTCTTATTTCCCTGTTTAAATTCTGACTCAACAACCACCTCTGTCTCGCCAGCCTGGAGGTACCTCTAACTCCTTTCCTTCACGCTGTCTCCCTCTTTTTTTTTTTTGCATTTCTTTTTTTTTTTTTTTATAAATACTTTATTTTTTTTTCTTCAAGTTACATCTCAGTAACAAACCCCTCCATATTCCCCCTTCCTAACCCGCCCTTCCACCCTCTTCCCTCCAGAGGTTTCCCCTTTCAGTCCAACAGCTGGTTCCTTCTCTTATAACAGTAAGTATTATACAAAACAATAGATATAAATATGCCACATTTATGAGATTAAATTGGCCCAGTATACCTTCCCAATGTTCAGTTTATACCTATTTGGCCCCTGACTTTAACATTCTACTATCTACCCAACTCCATGAGTTTAAAGGTCCACATGTGACTCAACATTCATACTATCTTGCAACACACTTTTAAGAGTATCTTCTTAGATCTATAACACCCTCTTGATTCCTAAACAGTTCAAAATTTAACTATAAGATTCTATCTGTCTATTCTTCAACCACCTCAGAGACCTGAGAGGGATAAATATATTTGCTTATATAGGAAGTGCAGAGCCTGCAGCTTCCAAAACTAAGAAAGAACATACCAATAACTGCCTGGACAGTTCCCATTTTCTCTCCATACATTCCAGCATCAATCTTCAGCCTTTGGGTCCTGTTTCTCTGACAGACATTTGTTGTAGAGCAGGGATTATGAAGGACTTACCTACCCTGTCTTGGCAGAGTTAGGCTGTCGACTTCCCTGCTACCAAGTTTTGTCCTTTTTGGACAGCAGTCTGTCTGCAGTTGGTGCAAGGGGTTTTTTCATGCCAAGAGAAAGGCTTGCCACTAATTCAACCATCTTACAGTGGAGGTTCTTCGATGCTTATCTTCTACTTGGAGTAGAATAGGGGGTGCTGTCAGGCGCTGATATGACTCGATATCAAAAAAAAATCTTGATTTAAGATAACATCTTTGAATGCCATATTCTGCAGATCTCTAGGGGTTTTTGAAGATGCCCTAACCATCTCTTGTATTTAGATAAGCAAATGTTGCTTGTCTCTTAGCAACTTGATTACTGGGTAGTTTAGAGAATATCTGTGATAGACTGTCATAGTAGCTAACAAAGAGATATGTTTGCATGACTAGGAGTATATTTTAACTATCCTAGACCGTTTTAGACGGTTGGTATCAAGCGGTCAGAGCTTCACATTTTATTTTTAAGTATCTCTAGGTATGATACCATTGGGAAGCATTATCTTTAAATTTGTATCAATATACAAAGATCTATTCAATTGTGGTTAAATATACTCTTAATTATGTATCAATATACCAAAATCAATGCCTATGTAGCCCAATATAATCTTAATATTACGTCCATATGCAAGGGTCAATACCATTGTGGCCAACTATAATCTTAATTTTGTATCAATATACAAAGATCAATACCGATGTAATCCAATACAATCTTATTTTTGCACAATAAACAATGGTCAATACCACTTTAGCCAAATAACCTACTAATTTTGTATCAATATACAAAGGTATAAGGGCATATTCAATAATCTGCCCCTTCTTCTTGGACCTTCCTGTGCTATGACTATATCTCATTTTTCTCAAGCCCATGCACTCCTACATAGGAGAGGAAGAAGGATACAGAGAAGGAAAAGTAGGAATTCCCTGGGGCTAATCTCCAAAACCCATTAAGACAGGATCATTTATCAGCTTGTAGTCTCTTCCCCTACATAACAGAGTTTTCAGTTAACCTTCAAATAACCAAAAAGAAGGGCGGAGAAACACCCTCCCCCACCCTCTGGGCATGGGACGTCGCTCTCTTAAAGTGACTTCCTGCTGATTTGGGTCGTAGTAGACCTGTTTGGGGCCCCAACCCAAATGGGAAAAATGATTAAAAATGTTAGTACAATCCTTTTATGTTCAGTCCTTCTGTTCTCAGCTGTTTAGATGACCTAAGTAAGGGGTTTGTAGGCAGAAGCTGATCTTGCAGGCTTCACTGAGGTTCCGGCCGGGGCACTGTGTAGAGCTGAATGGTCCCAGCGACACTGGATTGCAGTGGTGGTTGCAGGCCCCCGATGGAGACAGCTATTGAGGAAGTCTGCCAGGCAGAATCAACTGGGTCACTCATCCTCCTTGGTGCCTAATTCTGCTCTCTGCTGAGGATTCCGCTGTCCGCCGTCCCCAGGCTCCCCTAATGGACACTTCGATTCTCCTGGAACGATAAGAACAGAGCCCTGCCCCAATCCCAACCCTAGGACAATTGCCCTCTTTTTTTTTTTTTTCTGGGGGGGGAATGGAGGGGGCTAGGTAGTACTTCTCCTGAAGCAAATTTGGCCTTCTGACAACATACAAAGCGTTATCTTTCAATCCGGGTTAAAGAAGAAATCATTCTGTCACCTTGGAGCTAAGCCAGCTCTAGTGTATATATTTTGAGATCCCAAAGGACAATCTGCCTGCATCGAGAAGGCCTTTTGTAAGTAGCCTCCAAACCTAGGTCCCTCCAAATCCCATGTGTGTGTCTCTGAACTCTAATTATTGGGAACAGGAACCTGTGTTTCTCATCTGAAGGGATCAAAGATGTGTTCCACCACTCCTGGATCGAAGTCTTTCTCTATTTAGAGTTTGCCCTGCATCAGGCTGACCCTGAGCTCCGGGATCTGCCTGTTTCTGTCTCCAGTGTGTTGGGAGCTGGGATCAAGGGTGTACTCTTCTTGAATGGTGGGACCAAGAGTATGCACCCTCACCACCCCGCTCCGTATGACTCCAGAGTACATAAGACCACCAACTCTAAAGGTGCCCCCCCCCCCCCCCCCCCCCCCCACCACCCACCCCCGTTTCCGCTGAAGTCAAAGGCATGGGCCAATACCACAATTCTTTTGAATTTTACCTTAGCTCCACGTCTTCTCTACACCTGGAGGTCTGCAGATCCAGGCCGAATGGCTGTATCCTCTGTTCCATTCACAGTGTTTCAGCCTTGCCCCCTGCCCTTTTTTTTTCTTTTTTTTTTTTTTTTAGTTGATAAATTTATTTGTTTGTTGCTTCAGGTTACATCCTTATCATATTGTCCTCTTTCCCCACTTCCTAGCCCCACCCTCCCATGCTCTACCCCCTGACCCTTCCGTCTTGTTCCTCTGGGGTGGAGTGTCCCTGCCTAACAGTCTCTCACCACAGATCAGGAGTCATATGAGGGCCAAGAGCCTCTTCATTCACCGGGGGCCTACGAGGCAGTACTGCCAGTGAATGGTGTCTCATTGCTACTGGGGGAATACTAAAAAAAAAGACCAACAAACACACAAACCCACAAAAACAAAGAATATCAACAAAAAGAGAGAGGAAAAAGAGAAGGGAAAAGGAAAGAGAAAAAAAGAAAAAAAGAAGGAAAAATAAAAAGATAAAAAAAAAAAATTATGTCCTTGTTCCTTTTGATGTGTTGGTTGTAGTACAGATATCCTGTACGATATAGTTAAAATCCTACTATAAGTGAATAGATGCCATGTGCATCCTTCTGAGACTGGGTTAGCTCACTCAGGATGAGCTCCTCTAGATCCATCCATTTGGTTGCAAATTGCATGATTTCATTGTTTCTGATAGCTGAGTAATATTCCATTGTATAGATGTACCACAATTTTTTAATCCATTCTTCAGTTGAGGGACATCTGGGTTGTTTCCAATTTCTAGCTATTACAAATAAGGCTGCTATGAACATAGATGAGGAGACTTCCCTATGTCTCCGTGAGAGGTCCTTTGGGTGTATACCCAGAAGTGGTATGGCTGGGTCCTGAGGCAAGGTTATTCCTAGATTTCTAAGATATCGCCAGACAGACCTCCATAGTGGTTGCACAAGCCTGCACTCCCACCAGCAATGGAGTAGGGTACCCCTTTCTCCACACCCTCGCCAGCATGCTCTATCATTTGAGCACTTTATTTTAGCCATTCTAACAGGTGTTAGGTGGAATCTCAGGGTCGTCTTGAGTTGCATTTCTCTGATGATTAAGGATGTTGAACATTTCTTCAGGTGTCTCTCAGCCCTTAGGGATTCCTCCTTTGTGAATTCTCTATTTAGCTCCATCTCCCATTTTTTGATTGGATTATTTGGTTTCTTGGCATTTAGTTTCTTGAGTTCTTTGTAGATTTTAGATAATAGCCCTCTATCAGATGTGGGGTTGGTGAAGATTTTCTCCCAGTCTGTTGGTTGCCGTTTTGTTCTAATGACAGTATCCTTTGCTTTACAGAAACTTTTCAGTTTCATGAGGTCCCATTTATTGATTGTTGATCTCAGGTCCTGAGCTGTTGGTGTTCTGTTCAGGAAGTTGTCACCTGTGCCAATGAGTTCGAGGGTTTCTCCTACTTTTTCTTCTAGTATCTTTAGTGTGGCCGGCCTTATGTTAAGGTCTTTGATCCACTTGGAATTAAGTTTTGTACAAGGTGATAGGTATGGGTCTAATTTCATTCTTTTGCAAGTGGACATCCAGTTGGACCAGCACCATTTGTTGAAGATGCTGTCCTTCTTCCATTGTGCGTTTTTGGCTTCTTTGTCAAAGATTAGTTGGCCATAGGTGTGTGGATCCATGTTTGGGTCTTCAATTCGATTCCATTGATCCACTGGTCTGTTTCTATACCAGTACCATGCTGTTTTTATTACTGTTGCTCTGTAGTACAGCTTGAAATCTGGGATGGTGATACCTCCAGATGTTTTTTCATTGGACAAGATTGATTTAGCTATTCTGGGCTTTTTGTTGTTCCATATGAAGTTGAGACTAGCTTTTTCCAGGTCTATAAAGAATTGTGTTTTTATTTTGATAGGAATTGCATTAAATCTATATATTGCTTTTGGTAGGATAGCCATTTTTATTATGTTGATCTTACCTATCCATGAGCATGGGAGATCTTTCCATCTTCTAAAGGCCTCTTCCATTTCTTTCTTCAGGGGCTTGAAGTTCTTGTTATATAGGTCCTTTACATGCTTGGTTAGAGTTACTCCCAGGTATTTTATGTTGTTTGTGGCTATTGTGAAGGGGGTTGTTTCCCTTATTTCTTTTTCGGTATATTTGTTTGTTGTATAAAGAAGGGCTTCTGATTTTTTTGAGTTAATTTTGTATCCAGCCACCTTGCTGAAGTTGTTTATCAGCTGTAAGAGTTCTTTGGTGGAGTTTTTGGGGTCGCTTATGTATACTAACATATCATCTGCGAATAGGGATAATTTGACTTCTTCATTTCCAATTTTTATCCCTTTGATCTCCTTTAGTTGTCTTATTGCTCTAGCAAGGACTTCAAGTACTATATTGAAGAGATATGGTGAAAGTGGA
Source organism: Lophiomys imhausi (assembly GCA_907164525.1). Taxonomy (NCBI): domain Eukaryota; kingdom Metazoa; phylum Chordata; class Mammalia; order Rodentia; family Muridae; genus Lophiomys; species Lophiomys imhausi. The sequence goes on from CAJQZJ010032097.1 coordinate 1,597,436, forward strand.
CATCCTTGTCTTGTCCCTGAGTTTAGAGGAAATGCTTCAAGCTTCTCTCCATTTAATTTGATGTTGGCTACTGGCTTGCTGTATATTGCCTTTATTATTTCTAGGTATGGTCCTTGTATGCCCGTTCTCTCCAGAACTTTTAGCATGAAGGGGTGTTGGATTTTGTCAAATGCTTTTTCTGCATCTAGCGAGATTATCATGTGGTTTTTTTCTTTCATCTTGTTTATGTGGTGAATTACATTGATAGACTTTCGTATATTGAACCATCCCTGCATTCCAGGGATGAAGCCTACTTGATCATGGTGTATGATACTTTTGATGTGTTCTTGAATTCGGTTTGCTAGTATTTTATTAAGTATTTTTGCATCTATGTTCATGAGGGAGATTGGTCTGAAGTTCTCTTTCTTTGTTGGGTCTTTGTGTGGTTTAGGAATCAGAATGACAGTGGACTCATAGAATGAGTTTGGCAGTGATCTTTCTGTTTCTATGTGGTGGAAGAGTTTGAAAAGTAATGGTGTTAGTTCCTCTTTGAAGGTCCGGTAGAATTCCGTGCTAAAGCCATCTGGCCCTGGGCTTTTTTTGGTTGGGAGATTATTAATGACTGTTTCTATTTCCTTAGGTGTTATTGGGCTGTTTAAGCTGTTATTCTGATTTTGATTTAGTTTTGGTAGGTGGAATTTATCGAGGAAATTGTCCATTTCGCTTAGGTTTTCAAATTTAGTGGAATATAGGTTTTTAAAGTAATGTCCGAATATTTTCTGGATCTCCTCAATGTCTGTTGTTATTTCTCCCTTTTCATTTCTGATTTTGTTGATTTGTGTTCTTTCCCTTTGCCTTTTAGTTAATTTGGCTAGGGGTCTGTCTATTTTGTTGATTTTCTCAAAGAACCAACTCTTGGTTTCATTGATTCTTTGTATAGTTCTTTTTGATTCTAAGTTGTTGATTTCAGCTCTAAGTTTGATGATTTCCTGTCTTCTGCTCTTCTTGGGAGTGTTTGTTTCTTTTTTTTCCAATTCACCCAGCTTAGCTGTTAGTTCACTAATATGAGCTGTCACAATTTTCTTTTTGAAAGCACTTAGTGCTATGAACTTTCCTCGTAGCACAGCTTTCAATGTATCCCATAGGTTTGGGTATGTTGTGTCTTCATTGTCGTTGGATTTTAAGAAGTCTTTGATTTCCTTCCTTATTTCTTCCCTGACCCAGTGGTCATCCAGTAAGGAGCTGTTCAATTTCCATGTGTGTGTAGGCTTTCTGTTGATTCTTTTACTGTTGAAGACCAGCTTTATTCCGTGGTGGTCTGATAAGATACAAGGTGTTATTTCAATTTTCTTGTATCTACTGAGACTATCTTTGTGACCAATTATGTGGTCGATTTTGGAGAAGGTTCCGTGGGGTGCTGAGAAAAAGGTGTATTCCTTTGTGCTTGGGTGAAACGTTCTGTAGATATCTGTTAGGTCCATTTGTTTCATGATCTCTGTTAGACTCAATATTTCTCTGTTTGTCTTCTGTCTTGATGATCTGTCCTTTGTTGTGAGTGGGGTGTTGAAGTCTCCCACTACTAATGTGTTGTGATCGACGTGCGCTTTAAGTTTTAGAAGTGTTTCTTTTACGAAAGTAGGTGCCTTTGTATTTGGGGCATAGATGTTCAGTATTGAGATTTCCTCTTGATGAATATTCCCTTTAATGAGTATATAGTGCCCTTCTTTGTCTTTCTTCATTAACTTCAGTTGGAAGTCTGTTTTGTTTGATATTAGGATGGCTACTCCAGCTTGCTTCCTGGGTCCATTTGCTTGGAAAACCTTTTCCCAGCCCTTTACTCTGAGGCAGTGTCTATCTTTTGTAGTTAGATGTGTCTCTTGTGTACAGCATATGGAAGGGTCTTGCTTGCGGATCCACTCTGTAAACCTATGTCTTTTTATTGGGGAGTTGAGTCCATTGATGTTGATGGATATTAGTGACCTGGGGTTGTTATTTCCCATTAGTTTGGTATAGGCGGTGGTTCTGTTCCTCTTTTGATTTAGTTGCTGATGGGTTTTCTATTCCCTTTGTTTTCTTGGGTGGAGTTTTCTTCTCTGGGTTGGGATTTTCCTTCTAGGATTTTCTGTAGGGCTGGGTTTGTGGGTAGATATTGTTTAAATTTAATTTTGTCATGGAATATCTTGGTTTCTCCATCTATGTTGATAGAGAGTTTTGCTGGGTAAAGTAGTCTGGCTGGGCATCTATGATCTCTTAGGACTTGTAGTATATCTGACCAGGCCCTTCTAGCTTTTATCGTTTCTGGGGAGAAGTCAGGTGTAATTCTGATGGGTCTGCCATTGTATGTGACTTGACCTTTTTCTCTTACAGCTTTTAATATTCTTTCTTTGTTCTGTACATTTGGGGTTTCAATTATTATGTGGCGAGAGGAGTTTCTTTTCTGGTCTAATCTGTTTGGTGTTCTGTATGCCTCTTGGATTTTTATTGGCATCTCTTTTTTCAGGTTTGGGAAGTTTTCCTCTATGATTTTGTTGAAGATATTTCCTGGACCTTGGAGTCGGGAGTCTTCTCTTTCCTCTATACCTATAATTCTTAGGTTCCGTCTTTTCAATGAGTCCTTGATTTCTTGGATGTTGTGGGTGAGAGATTTTTTAGCCTTCTCATTTTCTTTGGATGATGTACTGATTTCTTCCACTGAACCTTCCATGCCTGAGATCCTGTCTTCCATCTCTTGCATCCTATTGTTGATACTCACATCCGTAGTTCCTGTTCTCTTCCCTTGGTTCTCCACTTCCTCTTTTAACTCTGACTGTGTTTTTTTTATTGTTTCTATTTCTATTTTCATGTCTTGTATGGTTTTGTTCGTTTTGTACATTTCCTTCTCCAGCTTGCTTGTTTTTGTATGAAAATCTTTCATGGCTTTTTCCTTTTCCTGTTCAAGCTCTGTCACCTTGGCTTGGAGCTCTTTAATGGTGTTGTTCCTTGTTTTGATTTGTAGAATTGTGGTTTCCTTGAATTCCTTCATAGATTTAAGTTCTTTTTGCAGGGACTCTATCACTTTCCATACTGCAGAATTGTCAATGTTTTCATGTGTTTCTGTTGGTGTGTGGTCATCCGAATTGGATGAGCTAGGGTGGTTCTGCTTTGATGCAGTCATAATTCCTTGATTTCTATTTTTTTTTTTGACCTTTCACCATTGGATGCATTTAGCTGTCTGTTTTCTGTGCTTGGAACCACAGTGGATGATTTGGTGCAGGGGACGAGTTACTTGGCTATCTGTCGTTGCTTACAGGGGGATTTCAAGGTCCCTGTGATTTTAATGGCCAGAGGCACTGTGATCTGGTGCAGCGTATTCCCAGGTTGTGAGTAATGGACCAGGATTGTTTCACTGCTCCCAATTCAGACTTCTCTATGTTGCACTCTGAGTTATCAGCCTGTAATGGTTCTGATGATATGGGCCTGTTTGCCCAGGCACAAATTCTGTGGGCTTTGTTTGTCGTCCCGGAGGCTGACAGGGTCTGGCTCCACACCTGATATGTCTGGATTTTCCAGGATACAGCTATGGTCCTGATTTCTGGTTTCTCTCTAGTCTTCTCGCCACAGGGCTGGACCCTGTGCCTGATTTCCTTCCTGTCTGCGCCGCCACGGTCCCGTGGGTACCCCAAGCCCCAGATCCTCCGGCTGCCTGAGTGCACCTCTCGTCCCAGCAGCTCCGCCGTGGGTGCACGGACCCCTGGTCCCACCCACGCCTGTCTCTCTCCCCAGATGACCTGCCGTGGACTGGCGGGAATTTGGCCCTGCCCGCCGTGCTCTCTCCCCAGCTGCGCTATAGTGAATGTGCGAGATTTGGCCCCTCCCGCCTGCTTTTGTGTTCCCTGCTTCCTGCGCTCTCTCGGAACCTCCCGCCCTCCGCTTCACAAGCGGCTGCTGTGGACCACCCGCTGAGCCCCCTGTTTGTTCCTTGCTAAAGCTTCCACTATCTCGCAACCTTTTCTAAGTGGGTATAAGTTCAACCTGATGTGTGGGGAGCCCAATAGGACAGCGATCTATGGCCAAGTGGACCCTGATTCTGCCTGCTGTAAGTTGGGAACGATCTTACCAGGCGCCTCTCCAAATGGGAGTTCCCGAGTCTCCGGTTTAGTGGCCTCCGTGTCTGTGAGAGATGGGGAGAGCCTTGCCCTGGGACTTTTAACAGTCCCTTGGGAGCTGTGAGCGTTCCCGGGGGGGGGGGGGTCTAGCCCC
>CAJQZJ010032097.1:1625129-1646231 GCA_907164525.1 Lophiomys imhausi
TCACATAAACCCTTCACCTTCAAACTATAACCTCACATAAACCCTTCCCTTGCTTAAGCAGCTTTTCTCGGGTATCTTGCCACAAAAAAAGACACGTAACTAATACAGGCCCTGGAATTCTATTCTTTACAACTTCACATACTTTACGGTGGTAAGTACTTGCTATATTTGTGTGTGTGTGTGTGTGTGTGTGTGTGTGTGTGTCTGTGTGTGTGTGTGTGTGTGTGTGTGTGTGTACAGCACATGTGTGCAGAGGCCAGAGGAGGAATTCAGATCCCCTGGAACTGGAGCTGCAGGTAGTTCTAAGGTGTAGGGGATATGGGTGTTGAGAACTAAACTGAGTTCTTATGAAAAATCAGCAAGCACTCTTAACCAGTGAGCTACCTCTCCAGCAACCCATTACTACTAATATTGTTGATTATTCTAAGGAAGTTAAATTTATATTGTCAATTGAACAAAATGTTGTCTGTATCATAAGTTATGGAAAATGAAAGAACAGAGTGGCTAAAACTGGGGAGAGTCAAATTAAATACTAATAGTTGAGAGTTTGCAGTGCAGTTATTAAACATTCCAAATTAAATACTAATAGTTGAGAGTTTGCAGTGCAGTTATTAAACATTCCAGAGTTCTTATAGGTTATATATTCAGCATTTCATGGAATTTTTTTGTGGGGAAAAATGACTAGAGACAGGTATTATTTATATGAAGACTAAAATTATCCAACAAATATGCACATGAAGAAAATATGGAAGAAAATACATACAAAATAAATGCAGAATATAAAATAACAATGTGCTCAGAGGCATCTTTATTTTATCCTTTTGCTTACTATAATGCCTTTATGAAATGACAAAAATTCTAATAGTTTATTAATCACCAAGTTTTTCTAAATATGCCCTGAAAGTCAAGATAAATTTTTAGGAAGCTATTAGTAAGGACCCTGAGAACAGATTCTTTCCTTGTAGTAACACAACCTGGTCCATGAAGGAATGAACACCACCGTCTTTATGCAGCTCAGGAGGATAAAAACGCCAGTCCTGGAACAGTCCAGAACTGCAGTCTCTAGTTACCTCATACTATTTACTTATAAAATCAGAGGAGCCAGGTTTATCCTACCATGTTTATTTGGACTAGGAACACATCTTTTTTACTCCTCATAACAATGCCTGTAAATGATTTGCGTAGTAATCCAGAGCCTGGAAATGCCCTCTGTCTCCTGTGTTTTAATAGTATTATGCTCTTTATTCTCTGTGTTAAGTAGAGACTCTGTTACAGGGCTAGAGGATGGATTGCATACCTTCATTTTAGACTCCTGGCAAAATAAGAAACTCACCTTTCTTGGACCCTTCCTCCATGGCTGTTACCTCCAAAGTGGAATGTGCAAATCCCAGGAAGATCACAAGTAGTAACACTTATACTCACATTATTTACTCCAAAAATTTTTATTTTGAGTCCTTAATAATTTGCAATAATTAGTTCCTTCAAATATCTTATGAGGTCATAACTAACTACTCTAGGACTAAATTAGAGACCTCATCACTAACTATAGTTTCATAAAAGAAAGGGTATGTTTTAATACTCAGTTGTAAAATTATCTTTTATTAGCCAGAATTAACTGTGTTTTGGAGGGTTACTGCTGAATAACTGGCCCTTTCCTAGTTCTTTCTGAATTCCGACTGTTCAACTCTGCTGTTCTGGCTCAAACTCCTCTCCACGCTGACTGATTCAATTTGGCTTCTCTCAGCTTCTCACTGAGTGCTCTGCTTGGAGCAACTGCCTGTGAACTCCACAAACTGAACCGCACCAAACTGAGCTCCACTGTACTCACTCCCCGCTGACTGAGCAGTCAGTCAACTCCACTGAACTGAATTGATTGAGATGCACCAAACTGCCAGAACTGACTGAATTTAAGTAACTAAACTGAACTCAACTCTCCGGACTCTACTGTACTGTCTCCATGAGCTCCTCCCTACTTTTTCTCTTCTGTATTGTCTTCTCTACTCTCTTCTGTACCCTACTCTACCGTCTCAACTCTACTGTACTGATCTTAAGTAGCTTCTCTTTCCTCTGCTCATGAGAGTTGGGAATAGCCTATCTCTGACTCATTCTGTCAAATCTTTCTCTGCTTTTGTCACTTTCAAATATGCTCCTCTACAAACTAACTTTACCTTCATTGTTTGGGATTAAAGGTGTATATAACAGGTGTGTCTGTATTCCAACGAGAGGGATTAAAGGTGTGTCATTCCATACAGATCACACAGACCTACAAATCTTTGGATATGATCCCTTGTCAGAGCAGCCATGCTGCTGGGTTAAAAGTCCTCTGCATTCCATAGGCTGTCCTAACTGTCACCTCAGACCAGGCACCAGAATTTGCTCAGCTCTAGCCTCTCTCATCAAATGGCTGCATATACAACATCCTCCCCAGTGTCACCTCGCCTAGTGCCCAGGCCATCTGCCTACTGCTCACAAAACTTGAGCCTGGGCACATCCTTTAATATTTTAATGATAGTTTTTAGTTTGGTTTCCTTTGGATTTTTTGAAACAGAGTCTCACTTTTTATCCCAGACTGGTCTCCAACTCCTGCTATTTCTTCCCTAGCCTCCAAAGTGCTGGGATTATATACCACTATGCCCAGTTGTATCCTGGAATCTTGTGATATGTATTCACAGAGAGGACAACTGGGGTGGGGGGTGGGGATGTCACCCATGGTGCCACTCTGCCCAAGCAAATGCTAAGCAATGGAACAAAATTATCTTCAAGTGTGATAACTGAGTCAATTGGCATAAACTCCAATAGTCAATGAGAGACACTTAGGTCAGAGACAACTAAGCAAGGCCTGTGGGGACCCTGATGACGAGTGCCTGTTCCACTAGTTCACTCACCCGCTCTCTCCCTGAAATCAGCTTCACTTAAAGCACATGTTTATGAATTATTTAGATATAACAAACACAAACAATAAATTTAAAATTACTTTCCTTGAGCCAGCAAGATGGCTAAGGAGATAAAGGTGATTGTCCTCCAAACTTTGGGACCAGAGTTTGATTCATAGAACCTGTAAAGGTGGAAGAACAGGACTAACTTTACCACTTTGTCTTCTGACTTCTATGTGTGTACCCACACACACGATGAAAAACCACATAAATCTTTCAATTGTTTCCTTTTTAATAATTGATTCACAAAAAAGGTTCATGTTAAAAAAGAATCATTTTTTTATGAAATGCAATAGTATTACATTTTAGTATATAGTTTTAAGCTGCTGAGAATTTTCTTTCAATGGTGCCAACATTTTTTCAAAACCAGAGGTCTGTAATTATTCAAAGCATCCTAGTAATTCTGAGAAGTATTATCACAGTAGACTTACTTATTTACTTATTTTACAAAGTTTACTGCTTGTGTACCAGCACTCTCTGACTTAGTGCTCAAGCCAGAGAGTTGGTATTTGTGTATACAGAAGCACTCTAGTAACAGTCTTAAGAGTCAAGGGGCCAGCCACAGATCCTATTCCTGCTAGCCACAATGGGATATTTCATGATTCTTGAGATATTTGTCCCACTACCTACATGGTGGAACAAAATTACCCAAAGAAAGAAATTTAGCCCTATCTTTAAAAACTGACCCAAAGGGATCAAACTGCCTATACTTAAGAGCATCCAAAGTGAATAAAACAAAGTAAAAAATAATAGAAATGCAAAGATACATCTGGCTATTGTAGTATAGACTTGCTATCCCAACACTCAGGAGATTAAAGCAAGAAGATTATGTGATTAAGATCAGCCCAAACTGGTCTACATAGTGAGACCCAATCACAAACAAGTAATCAACCAATAAATAAATATTCAATGTCTATTAGGAAGATTCTGTGATCAAGGCCAGCCTGAGCTAGTCTACATAATGAGACTCAGTTTTCAGAGATAGATAGATAGATAGATAGATAGATAGATAGATAGATAGATAGATAGATGGATGGATGGATGGTATCTAATTAAAGTAAATGTCACAATATCTTACAACTCATTAAAAATTGCTAGGCAGGCAAAAAGGAAGATGATAGAACCTATAACAAGTAAGATAACATTAGAAGAACTGAAGTGACACAAACATAAGGAGACATAAAAGCACATTGAGAGTACCCTTGTGCTGCACAATATTTGATCACACTGTGAGCCCCAAGATTATAACTATAAAAATCTGCACCTACTTGTGGGATGGCTCAGCCTTTAATCCTAGAACTTTCTGTTTAGTATAAACAAATGGTTATGATGTGGATCTGCCCTAGCACACACCTTTAATCCAAAAACTTTCTGTTCACAGGATTAAATAAAATTAACCCTAGGTCAAGAGGCAGAGCAAGAAACCAGCTGACAGGGATTAAACAGAAAGGAAAGATGTGGCGCTGGGGGTTTTTTAAGACAGTGTGAAGAAGTAGCAGCTTTTTAGCTCTGGGCTTTCTCTACTAGGTTTTCAACTGAATAGGGAAATCAACTGGGTGCTTTCTCTGCCTCTCTGAGCTAGCAGGTTTTCACCCCAGCATCTAGCTCCTGAGTTTTCATTGGTAGAATCAAATGACTGGTGTATTTTAGTTTTTTAAAAGAGCACACTGGGGTATTTTCTATATGTTGACTGTGCTCAAGAAAGAAAGAGATACATTGTATAGAGGAGGTATGTTCAAAATCCCCCATCCGAACATATAGTGATACATAACTTTTCTCATCACTGTTTCAAAATACATAACAAATTAAGAGAGGAAAAATACATTTTGACTCATGGTTTCAAAAGATTGGAACTATTATATTGGGGAACACATACCAGAGGGTCTATACCCATAAAAATGAAAGCTTGTGTCTACCACTTTATATATATGCACTGAACAAGAATAAGAGCCAGTTCCCAACCAAAAGCGAATACAGTTTTCAAAAAGCCTGCCCTCGTGGCCTACATTTGTCATCTAGTCCCTGCATCCCAAAAGAACAATGCCACCAGCTGAGGACCAAGCATTCAAAAACATGAGCCCAATTCACATTCAAACAATATCAAAAGATAAACAATGAAACTCTGAGGTAAAAATAAACCAAGTAAGAATGAACGCAAATTACCTAACTGAAGAGAACAGACTAGTCAAATCAAAGTCATTGAAATGGAAACCATTGAAAAATATTAATAAATAGATCAGAGAATGGGGGAGTGGGGAACCAAGTCCTTGGTCAGCTTCAGAATGAATCCAAGCAATTCAACACACAAAATGAAGGCCTTTGAGATCAAAAGTATCTCTAACTTCAGAGTTCTTCAGATTCAAAATATTCACAAATGTATACATCTTTGGGATGGTGTATTGGTTTCTATTCCTGCTACTATGATAAAACACCTGTCAAAAACAACTTAAGGGAGAAGGCATTTCTTTTTAGCTCACAGTTTGAGGGTTCATCATTGTGGGACACTCATAGCAACATCAGCTTGACATAGTGCTCACATTGCATTTGTAGTCAGGAAACAGAGAATGATAAAGCTTGTGCTTGGCTGGCCCACTTTCTCCTTTTTATATAGTCCATGATCAGGCCCCAGGGAATAGTGCCAAACAACTTGAGCAAGTTTTCCTACCTCAATTAACTAAATCAAGATAATTCTGCCACAGGTATGTGCTGAGTTTTTATATGCCCATCTCACAGGTGATTTTATATCAAGTTGGCAATTGAGAGCAACAGTTATAGGTGGGATTGTTGCATATTTTCTCTGTGCTCTTTAGTGACTGTGAACAATGAAACACAAAGACCAAGAGCAGTGAGTAAGGTAGTGGACGATTTATTAACTGAAAGATGGAATAGAGAAAGCTTCCCACTAGTTAACAAGGAAACTTCCTGAATGGGTTGCCAACCTGAAGGATCAAACTTTATAAGGTACAAATGCTCTGAAGTAGAGAAATGGGCCAGATTGTGTATGGCAATGATGTCAAGCCTTGGAGGTCATCCATAGAGTAGCGGTTGAGCCCGTGTCTTGGCAAACCATTTAGAAACCAAGGTATATAATGGCTATTCTACACAGGAATGGTGAAGTGTGGTGTAAGGAAATATAGACAGACTTTAAGTTGGTCCACGTGACAGCATTTCACTGAGGCAATCCTTCTAGGTGACTGTGTGATGCCAATCCAGCAGAAAACCTTTTGTCCCCTTCTATGTGTTTATTGTCAGAATCTGTTTCTCTCCTGTAGGCTACTGAGATCACATCTCTGACCAGCCCACCATTCAAAAAGATCAACATTTGGAAAATGAGAGGAGGCAATCAGGTTTATTTATGGGTTAGTGATCTTGACAAAGCAGGAACATAGACTGTTACCTGGGAATTAGGGCTTGCTTTTGAGTGTTCTTACTCTTGTGGATAAAATAATACAAAAATGGACTCAGAAGAAGCTCACAGACCATTTTATTAAAGTCTGGGAGAAAAACCACAGAGCAGAAAAGCAATAAGCCTTGGCAGCATACAGGAGAAGAAAGGTGGAGAAAAGGGGGAGAGAAAGACACATCTTTTTGAATTAGGGTCGGCCATAAAGGGTCTTTAAGCATTGTTATAAAGTGGGCAGTCTTTGGAGAAAATAATGAGAAAAACCTAACATATCAAGGAAAGCATGCTTAAGACTTTCACTGGTATTAAAAAATAGGGGAAAGGAAAAGATATTCTTTTCGAGTTAGAACTCAAAAATGCAGGCAGCCTTCGCAGTGAAGATCTGCCATCAGCTATATAGAGGGAGGAGCTCTTGGGTATATACATTAGATCATTAAGGGGATAATTATTCTTCTCATGCCCTTAGCTTGTCTTCGGATGAATCAGTTTTCATCTGAAAAAGGGGGCAGTATCCTGGCCGTGTGACTGACAAGCCCAGTTAGACTAACTCTTAAGGTAGGGGACAATCATATAATATACTGGGCAGATTAGAATGTCATATCATGTCCCAAAGTCAGAGATAGAATTCAGTTTTTTCTTCTGACCAGGAAGAAGTAGTTTCCCCTCAATGGGCCTCAAAAAGGTCTGACATCACCACCTTTCCATATGGTACTTTAAACCTTTTTTTATTATAATGTTTATTTATTACATCAAGTTATGCCTCCATTACAGTGCCTTCTTTCCACCCCTGCCAGATCCACCCTCCCACTCTCTCCTCCCTCTCCCACCCATCCCACTCCTCCGATGTGGAGTGTCCCTAAAAATCAGCTCCTCTCAGTTCAACAGTCATATGAGGGCTAAGAGCTTCCTCTTGCACTGGGGGCCTACATGGTAGCACCCCTAGAGCAAATTGTCCCATTGATAGGTAACAGAGTCTATGTTCCTAATCTTTTTGATGTGTTGTTTGTAGAATAGTTATCCTGTACTATATGGCTAAAATCCGATTATAAGTGAGTAGATGCCATGTGCATCTTTCTGAATCTGGGTTAGTTCACTCAGGATGAGCTTCTCTAGTTCCATCCATTTGGCTACAAATTGCATGATTTTTTTGTTTCTGATGTCTGAGTAGTATTCCATTGTGTAGATGTACCACAATATTTTATCCATTCCTCGGTTGAGGGACATCTGGGTTGTTTCCAGTTTCTAGCTATTACCAATAAGGCTGCTATGAACATAGATGAGGATATGTCCTTGTGGTTTGGTGAGGAATCGTTTGGGTGGATATCCAGATGTGGTATGGCTGGGTCTTGAAGTAGGACTATTTCAAGTTTTCTAAGATATAGCCAGACTGAACTCCATAGTGGTTGTACAAGCCTGCACTCCCACCAGCAATGGAGGAGTGTTCCCCTTTCTTCATAACCTCACCAGCATGTGCAACCATTTGAGTTTTTGATCTTAGCCATTCATACAGGTGTGAGAACACCCCTTCATGCTAAAACTCCTGGAGAGAATGGGCATAAAAGGACCATACCTAGAAATAATAAAGGGGATATACAGCAAGCCAGTAACCAGCATCAAATTAAATGGAAAGCAACTTAGAGCATTTCCTCTAAACTCAGGGACAAGGCAAGGATGCCCACTTTTGCCATATCTCTTCAACTTAGTGCTTGAAGTTCTTGCCAAAGCAATAAGACAACTAAAGGAGATCAAGGGGATACAAATTGGAAACAAAGAAGTCAAATTATCCCTATTTGCAGACAATATAATAGTATACATAAGTGACCCCAAAAATTCCACCAGAGAACTCTTACAGCTGATAAACACCTTCAGGTGTCTGGATACAAAATTAATTCAAAAAAATCAGAAGCCCTTCTTTTTTTTTTTTTGGTTTTTCGAGACAGGATTTCTCTGTTTAACAGCTCTGGTTGTCCTGGACTCGCTTTGTAGACCAGGCTGGCCTTGAACTTGCAAAGATCCGCCTGCCTCTGCCTCCCAAGTGCTGGGATTAAAGGCATGCGCCACCACCGCCCGGCTGAAGAAGCCCTTCTTTATACAAAAAAAATAAATGGGCTGAGAAAGAAATTAGGGAAACAACACCTTTCACAATAGCCACAAACAATATAAAACACCTGGGGGTAACACTAACCAAGCAAGAAAAAGACCTGTATGACAAGAACATCAAGTCCTTGAAGAAGGAAATTGAAGAGGACATCAGAAGATGAAAAGATCTCCCATGCTCATGGATAGGTAGGATCAACATAATAAAAATGGCCATTCTGCCAAAAGCAATATACAGATTCAATGCAATTCCTATCAAAATATCAACACAATTCTTTACAGACCTGGAAAAAGCAATTCTCACCTTCATATGGAGTAACAAAAAACCCAGAATAGATAAATCAACCCTGTACAATAAAAAAACATCTGGAGGCATCACCATCCCAGATTTCAAGCTGTACTACAGAGAAATAGTAATAAAAATAGCATGGTACTGGTATAAAAACAAACCAGTGGACCAATGGAATCAAATTGAAGACCAAGAAATGAACCCACACACCTATGGTCACTTAATTTTTGACAAAGAAGCCAAAACCATACAATGGAACAAGGACAGCATCTTCAACAAATGGTGCTGGTATAACTGGATGTTGACATGTAAAAAAATGAAATTAGACCCATGCTTATCACCTTCCACAAAGCTTAAGTCCAAGTGGAGTAAAGACCTTAACATAAGGCCTGACACACTAAATCTATTAGAAGAGAAATTGGGGGAAACCCTCGAAATCATTGACACAAGTGACAACTTCCTGAACAGAAAACCAACAGCTCAGCTTTAAGACCAACAATCAATAAATGGGAACTCATGAAACTGAAAAGCTTCTGTAAGGCAAAAGACACTGTCATTCAAACAAAATGGCAACCTACAGATTGGGAAAAGATCTTGACCAACCCCACATCTGACAGAGGGCAAATATCCAAAATTTACAAAGAACTCAAGAAATTAAACACCAAGAAACCAAACAATCCAATCAAAAAATGGGGAATAGAGCTCAACAGAGAATTCACAAAGGAGGACTCTCTAATGGTTGAGAGACACTTGAAGAAATGCTCAGCATCCTTAATCCTCAGAGAAATGAAACTCAAGACAACTTTGAGATTGCATCTCACACCTGTCAAAATGGCTAAGATCAAAAGTTCATATAACAGCACATGCTGGCGAGGGTGTGGAGAAAGGGGAACACTTCTCCATTGCTGGTGGGAGTGCAAATTTGTACAACCACTATGGAAATCAGTCTGGTGATATCTTAGAAAACTTGGAATAGCCCTACCTCAAGACCCAGCCATACCATGTCTGGGTATCCACCCAAACTATTCCTCACCAAACCACAAGGACATATCCTCATCTATGTTCATAGCAGCCTTATTGGTAATAGCTAGAAACTGGAAACAACCCAGATGTCCCTCAACTGAGGAATGGAAGAAAAAAATTGTGGTACATCTACACAGTAGAATACTACTCAGCCATCAGAAACAAAGAAATCATGCAATTTGTAGCCAAATGGATGGAACTAGAGAAGCTCATCCTGAGTGAGCTAACCCAGACTCAGAAAGATGCACATGGCACTATTCACTTATAATCAGATATTAGCCACATAGTACAGGATAACTATACCACAGCCAATGCACCAAAGGAAACAGGAACATAGACTTTGTTACCTGTCAGTGAGACACTTTGCCCTAGTGGTGCTGCCTTGTAAGCCCCCAGTGTACGGGGAAGCTCTTGGCCCTTATATGACTGCTAAACTGGGGCAGGGTACTGATATATAGGGACACTTCACTCTGGAGGAGTGATATGGAAGGGATAGTGGGTAGAGGGTGGGAGGGCAGGACTGGGAGAAGTGGAATGAGGGTACTGTGATGGAGATGTAACCTGAAATAATAAACATTTATTACTTAATGAATAATAGTAATAAAAAAACAGTTCTGCATGGAGCATTTAGGATTGGGGATTTTCAGATTAGGAAAATAAAAATTATGCATGCCCTTGAAACCCTCCAAAGAAGGAAAAAAAAGACAGGACATCAAAGGGTTTTAATGAACAGCACACTGTTTCTTAAGTTTGAGCTTTAAAGTCTTAAACTAAGTAAAAAATAATAATAATATACATTCATGCTTTGGGGCTTAGGCCACATCACCCCTAAAATATCACTCAGGAGGTCAGAATGTGTCACCCAAATATGTGATATCTTGGTACATTAATTATTTTATTAGCTCCTAAAATAGAGCTAAAACCCTCCTTTGTAAAGGAGATTTAGATCCACAAGGAAAGATTCCATTAGTAACCTTACTTGTACCAGAAGGTGAGCTGCTCAGTCTAATGTCAGAATGGCTCTCACTTGCATAACAAGGCAGATAAATGCCTTCTGCATTCATCTCCACCATCCAGCCAAGTCCTCTGCCATATTGCCCTCAGTAGCTTGTGTTCTTAAATGAGTTTCAGTCATCTGGCCATTTTTTTTTAAATTTTTTTTGTTTATTTATTATGTATACAGTATTTGCTCTACGTATATGCCCGGGCAGATCTCAATGTAGATGGTTGTGAGCCACCATGTGGCTGCTGGGAATTGAACTCAGGACCTTGGGAAGAACAGCCAGTGCTCTTAACCTCTGAGCCACCTCTCCAGCCCTTAAGTCTCATACACCTGGAGGGACTCCCATGCACATGCACAATGAAATGGTTTTTCCTCCTGTTGATCTGCTTTATGACAACTTAATTTAGAAGCCAACCGAAGAATCTAAAGGGTAGAAAGAAGTCATTTTCTCTTTCTTACAATACTCAGCAGCAAATATAGTGACAGCAGATATCTCATAGACAAAAAAGTGTAAAATCGATGACAATGAGTCACCATTGTTAAAGTAATTAAATGAACAGCCAAACTAGAGTTCTATACGCAATGAAAATATATTTCAAAAGTGATGTCAAAACAGAGACTTTCAGGCATAGAAAAGCTGGGAAAGTTCATTACCAGCAGAGTTGAATTGTAAGAAATGCTAAAGAAAGGCCTTCTTAAACAAGAATAATCATACTAAGATCATCTAGACATGAAAAGACAGAAGAGGCAAATTGCCAAGTGTATGGAGAAGAGCAATCACAGCAAGGCCACTCCAAACTGTTTGGGACCACCATCACTGACCAGGATAACCACTACCCTTTAGGTGAAGGTGAGTCTCTCTTGAAAAGCCAGCTCTCACCTTTGGGTGTATGCAACTGTCTCATCCTCATAAATCCTTCATTACTAAACCCCAACCTTGCTTCTTTCTAGCTCACTCTCCAATTGTTTTCTGCAGTAAGACAGGACCCTGGTTCCACCAGAGCTGGACTCTCTGAAACAATGGAATAATGAATAGCAGAATGGGATACTTGAAATCATATCAACAAGGATTCTGTAGGAGTACAACATATACACAAGGATTCTGTGAGAGTAAAACAGGGCCTTTCTCAGATCTTGGTGCCACACAGTCAGAGTCACCAAAGCCACCTTAAGCCAGTGGCCTCAGAGTTTGCAATCTCACACTCCAGAAAAACAAAAAATGCAAACAAAAAGTGAGCAGGGTGAATGTAGATTCACTAAGGAACTATGAAAAGAATTCTTGGGAGTGGGAGGGGCTCCAGAGAGGGAGAGTTATCAGCAAGTTGCCCCACCCAGGAATCATTTAAGGATTTTATAGTGGAAATTGGGTAGAGATCAAGGTATCTTTATTGAGATGGACTGCTTCTGAGTTCATCAGAGGCTAGCTGACAAGGACTCTACATACCATGTGCATACTTCCTCAGCCCAATCAGAGAGCCCAATTTAACCAATAGGAGAATTGATGTGGACCCTGACTAACTCCATTTTGGAAAAAGATTCCATTC
This sequence comes from Lophiomys imhausi, assembly GCA_907164525.1. NCBI lineage: Eukaryota > Metazoa > Chordata > Mammalia > Rodentia > Muridae > Lophiomys > Lophiomys imhausi. Next base: position 1,637,422 of record CAJQZJ010032097.1, read on the forward strand.
TATACTAGGCTTGACTCAGCCTGACCTCCATTTCTAGGGAAAAGAACAACAAAATATACCCAACCTTGCATTCCAGGGGAATTCCCAAGCCATAACTGGCCAGCTCACTCTAAGAAACAACCCAAAAAGTCTAAATATACTTTCTGACCTTAGTGATTTGGCAACAACAATGAGCCAATTAGCGATAGACAGGTTTTTCTGCCCAAGTGTCATTCAATCTTGTGCTAAAAACAAAACAAAACAAAACAAAAAAGAAGCCCTTTCTTTGTTTAAGTCCCTATAAAAAACCTATATTTTCTGAGCTCAGGGCTCTCAACTGAAACTGCTGCATTGGGGAATGTTGTGAGTTCCTGTTTGAACTTGAAGAAACAATCTTGTGCACTTGCTCTGGAGTTGGCTCCAGGATGGTCTTTGGGGGTCTCAAGATCGGGGCAGATCCACCATGGGCCCCTACTCTTCCTAACTATGGGGAGCTTAATATCCCATATTATTGTACTTTCTTTGAGAAATAATTGATGGTTTAAGTTAAAATTTAATAGCATTGTACTGAATAGTCTATATACATAGAAAGGGAAAAACAGGGAAAGATCTTGAACACAGAGGAAGTACATTATTGAAGGATCTCTAATTGTACACAAAGTGACACAACATACTTGCAGTTAAGTTTTTTTTGTTTTTGTTTTTTTACTGGAAAAATTTTATTATGTGAATTTTACATCATGTACCCTGCTCCTTCTCATCTCCCACGTCCCCTCAGACCCACCCTCCACCCTTGCAATCTGTCCCAGCATAAACAATAAAATCTCATTGTGGAAGCTGCAGTGTGTCTCAGTGTTTCCCACAATATTCCCTTTTGTCCACACATTCTGCTTGCAAATGTTAAAAAAAAATGACTCCTTGGTCTGGTGTGATGCCTCTGGTTTCTGCTACTTTGTCAATACTGGAACCTCACTGTAACTCCTCTCAAATATGCCATAACTGTCTTGTGTCATGGAGATCCTGTAGTTTTGGGTTATGGAACTGGCCTCTTCCTGCACTCCAGCAGTTCATCCATGGGTAGATGTTGGGGTGGGCTAACTCAAAGCCCTGATTCTGGACCTGAAACCCCCACTAGCATGAACAGTTCTACTATGGAAAGGTGCAGGGCCTGCTCTCTCGAGTGCTACAGCATGTGAGGGACAGGGACAGCTCTCCTGCTCTTGTGACCCCATCTGGGCCAGATCTCACTCTAGGGCTGGGTCTCCACAACCCCCACTACTGGTCCGGTAGTCATCACAGGCTACCCCCATGGCAGCCAACATTGTGTTAGTATCCAGCTTGCTTTTTTTTCCAGGAATGTTAGGCTACTATTCATTCAGATGTTGATAGGTCAGAACACTGAATGTAGATATAGCCTCTCTCCTCTCTACCACCTACTGATGCACATGTGACATAGCAACCACATCTGCAATGCCTCTAGGGGCAGATGCAGTTAAGTTTTTAATGTGTTAAATTCTAAAGACCAATGCAACAGAATCACCTGTGCACAAGGATTCCCACACTCAAGTGTGATACTAATAATAGCCAAAATACTAAAAGAAATCAATAATTTAAAAAATTCAATCAAAAAGAGCAGAAAAACAGGGCAAGGGAAAACAAAGGGACAAGCACAAACAAATAACAAAATCATATTTTAAACTAACCAACTCAGTAACTATATTAAAGTAAATGTAGTTAAAATGCAAAGACTACATGATTGAATAAAAACAAACAAGACCTAATTGTATGATGTCTATAAGGAATGCAATTTAAATACAAAGGCACTACTAACTTAAAATTAGAGAACAGGGTCACTTCACCATTATAAGAAAATTAGTTTTCAAGAAAAGTGCAGATACTTACACAAAGTCTCACAAAACTCCCAGGAGAAATAGGCAACTCCACAGATTTTGATAGAGGTTTTAGCAGCCTTTATTTTTCTCTTTATGAAACAAAGAACATGTACCGAGACTGACTTGTTTTCTGCTTCATAAAAGAACCTCAATAAATTCAAGAGATTCCAAATCTTATAAAATGCATTATCTCATCATAAAGTGAAATCCCACTTAGAAATTAATAACAGAACATTTTAAAGCTTTTAATAACACATTACTAGAGAAACAATTACTCAAAAAAAAGAAATAATAAGGAAATTTAAAAAACATTTGGACCTAAGTGGAAATGAAGGTACAACACATTAAAATCTATGAGATGTAACTAAAGCAATACTTTGCAAGGCATTCATATTTCATAATGCTTATGTTAAGAAAGAAAATAATATCATATCAATGACTTCCAAATCTATCTTAAAATGAGAAGGAAAGCCAGGAGGTGGTGGCACATGCCTTTAATCTCAGTCCTTGGGAGACAGAAACAAGAGGATGTTTGTGAGTTTCAGGCCAGTCTGGTCTTCAAAGGAAGCTCCAAGACAGCCAGGGCTAAACAGAGGAACCCTGTCTCGAAAAATTTAAAAAAGTGAAAAATAAAAAAAAAATTAAAAACTAAGAGGAAAATCAGATCCAAAGTAAACAAAATTAAAAGAGAATAAATACTAAGGAAAATTGGTGAAATTAAAGTGGAAAATAATAAAAACTTCAAGATAACAAAGGTTATTATTTTTAGATTAATAAACCTCTAGCTATTAAAAAAATTGATCTGAATGTGAGAGAAGACACAAATTACCAGTATCCAAATGAGAGTAGAAATATTAAAAGAAAAATCAGGTACTATTTTAGCCCAGTAGATTTCTTAGTAATTTTTTTTGAACTCTCCATGCATACATACAATTTACCTGTACCATATGTATCCACTACTACCGCCCTCCTACTCCACTTATGTTGGTGGAAACTCTATCTCTCTCCCTAGTTCATGTTCTCTTTTGTGGTTTTGTTTTTTGTGATTAGCAACCATCCACAACCAAGTACTGTTGCTCACATGCCCATAGGTGTGTAGTCACTCATTGGGGTAAGACCAACCCACCAATAACCATGTCCCGAAAGGAGGGTGACTCTCTTGCAGAAGCCAGCAACAGCCAGTAGCTCTTCCAGTAGGGTTGGAGCCTCAGGGGACCCGCCCGCAACTCTGTTAGAATTTTTACTGGCTTGACCTTGTACAGGTCTTCTCCAGGTAATTTCTACTGCTGTGAGTTGGTAAGTCCAAGTGCCGTGTCATACCCAGAAGTCAGCATTTCACGGCTTCTCCTCCCTGGATATTACATCTTTTACCCCTTTTGCACGACAAGACTGTTCCTACTGAAATGCAACATACATGAGCACATGCGCACACACACATACACACACTTAATTAATTAATAATTATTATAAAAACAAAAAATGTTCCAACAAGGGACTATGAGAGGAAATTCCTCAGCCTAAGAAAAAATAGCTATGAAAACTCCTTCGTCCACATACTAGCATAGAACGAAGATAGCCACCATCAAAGCACTTCCATTCAGCACTATAATGTTTCAAGTAAAATAAGCAACAATCTGCAAGTATTTAAAATATATAAATAGCATCCAGAAAGGGAAAAGAATTCTATGAAGAAAAGCCAAAAGAATTTACAAGAAGCTACTAGAACCAATAAATAGTTTAGTGAGGTTTCAGGATACAAACCAAGTCAGTGTTAAAAGCAGATGCATTCCCACACATGAGGAGACAATGGTCACACACTGACATCTTAAAAGCATTTTTACAACATCAAAAAAAAAGAAATGGAAAATACTTCAGGATGATTTTGAAAAGAGATTTGCAAGATGTGTACACACACACACACACACACACACACACCTGCGAAATGATGCTGTTTCTCCCATTTTTGCTGGAGTTCATTAATGTACCCATCGTCTTTCCCATACTTCTCCAGTGTAGCTGCTATCTTGTGGGAAGCAGAATGTTTCAGAGTCTCCAAGTACCCACTCGGGCCTGACTCACACTCTGGGTGGACAGACCTAACCACACCACAGATAGTGTCCATTAGCATTAGGTGGTGACACACTGGGACACCAGAGGGAGCAGTGTATATGTTATAGATTTAGAGAATGTTTTCTCTCTGGATTTGTGGGTTCCCCTTTTCTAAGACAAAATATATATATTTGCCAATTACCAAGTAAATTAGGACATTATTCCTATCAGCTACAGTTTTAATGTGACCTCCAAAGTTCACAGTCAGAGCTCTGAAATGGTCCTGAGAGTTGATGGGAACTCTACAAGGAGTTATGTCAAGAGCACCACTGACTTTCTCTCAGAACTAGGTTCATTTCAAGAATTATGAAGCAAGGCATCTTACACTGCTGTTTTGTGCTTTGAGTTGGAGCAGCACAAGGGTCTCATCAGAAGGCAAGCAAATGCTGAGCTTCTCTTCTCCCAGAACTGAGGATGAAACTCTTTCCTTCATTATGTTTCCAACTGCAGGAATTCTGTTGCAGCAATGGTTGAACTAGGGCATGCTCCCAAGATTTGCAAAGACATACTTAGTTTTCAAAATATAAGACTAAAGAAAATATATGTGTCTATACAGCCATTTCCGAATTCTGTTTTGATTATATAAACAATCTAATGGGAAGGGCTTTATACAAGTTTGGAATTATACATTCATAGGGTTTTCTTTCCTTGTAACTGGCACACAGTCCCAATGCATCATCAAGGCTAGACTAGATGGAGTGGTCCTTAAGTATCCCTACACAATGGATTCCATTCAAGTTCTCTCTCAGATTTACTCTCATCAGCCATACCTATTTTTAGCAGGCATAAAACATTGGTGGTAAATAATGGCTAGAAGTTTTTCCCCTCAAAAATTAGTTATTCTAAGACTTTCTGGGTAGATTGAAAGGCGGCCATGTGTGGCAACCTTCACCTGTTCCTGATGAAGATACTTTTTGACTGACCATAATGACATTATATCCCTCATTTCTGCTGCAATATATTCAATTACATAGTCAACATTTTCTGCTAACATTTTCAAACACAGGAAAGCAAATTCCACCTACCTGATAGCTATGTTTGTCTGCTACACATGTTGTTCACATTATCTTTAAATTTAAGTGGACATTTTCTTTCTTTAGTTACATAGCTGAGTAACCAGTTATTTACCTGATTTGTAGATGCATTTAAAATCCTATGCCTCTGGGGACAGAGGCACACATATTGTTGTCATTATACTTGCGCTTAACAATTTATCTCTCCCAACAGTCTCATGCAGTAGGCTGGTATAACATTACCCCTTTTATAGTAACCTGGAGACATCACCACTGCATTGCTGGGTGTTTTCTGCCAACCAATCAGAAGCATTGTCTTAGTCTAAGCAATTTTAATCTATTGCATACACCAGACCTGCCCCATCTCCCAGGAGAGCCACAATTAGAAGATATGTTCCAGCAAAGATATCACTATGAAAGCATTTTTAAATACACATTAATAACAAGCAGTGTTACTAAATAACTACAATACAACTGAACACATAGGTCCTTCTTCAAGTATATTTCCTCTCATAATTAAGATGTGTGACCATAGAGGTAGGAAAAATTCAGCAAACATGCTCTACTCGGTCCACAGCTCAGAGCATTAGGAAAGTTCTGTTGCTTTGAATAAGTCAAGCATTTGAAAGGATCATCACAGCATAACATGTCAAATATACCTCTGTGATTAATTAAGAGCCATTGAAGAGTGAATATTAAGCAGAATTACTTTATAGTTCAGTTGTCCTAAAATGACCAAAAAGTGACTTGGTTAGGCTTCTCTATAAACTTACTTCTACTCAAGTTGATTTTTATCTGACCAGGTTGGTAATGTTACTTTTATTTACATGTTCTTAGCCTAAGAAATAAAAACACTTTCTAAAACTACAGGTGTGATACAATCCACTTCAGGGTATAAAAACTAACAAGCCGATGGGCGGGCCAAGATGGTGGCGACCTACACTGACGCATTTTGAACGCAGGGAAAAAAGAGCCATAAAAAAATCAGAGTTATTGGGCACTGTGCAAAAACCGGAGGGGCTAGACCCTCCCAGGAACACTCACAGCTCCCAAGGGACTGTTAAAAGTCCCAGGGCAAGGCTCTCCCCATCTCTCACAGACACGGAAGCCACTAAACCGGGGACTCGGGAACTCCCATTTGGAGAGGCGACTGGTAAGATCGATCCCAAATTACAGCAGGCAGAATCAGGGTCCACTTGGCCATAGATTGCTGGCCTATTGGGCTCCCCACACCTCAGATAGAACTTATACCCACTTAAAAAACTTTGCGAGATAGTGGAAGGCTTAGCAAGGAACAAAGAGGGGGCTCAGCGGGTGGTCCGCAGCCGCGTGAAGCGGAGGGCGGGAGGTTCCGAGAGAGCGCGGGAAGCTGGGAACACAAAGGCGGGAGGGAGGGGCCGAATCCCACGCACTCACGGCAGCACAGCTGCGGATGGAGTCCTGCTGGCAGGGCCAAATCCCCGCGAACCCATGGCAGGTCATCTGGGGAGAGAGAAAGGCATGGGCGAGGCCAGGGATCCGTGCACCCACGGCTGAGCTACTGGGGCGAGAGGACCACTCAGGATCTGGGGCTTGGGGTACCCACGGCCTAGCAGCCAGGGAGGGGGACCCAAGGCGGCGCAGACAGGAAGGGAATCAGGCACAGAGGCCAGCCCGGTGGCGAGAAGCCTAGTGAGAAACCAGAAATCGGGACCATAGCTGTATTCTGGAAAATCCAGACAGATTAGGTGTGGAGCCAGACCCTGTCAGCCTCCGTGATGACAAACAAAGCCCACAGAATCTGTGCCTGGGCAAACAGGTCCATGCCATCAGAACCATTACAGGCTGATAACTCAGAGTGCAACATAGAGAAGTCTGAATTGGGAGCAGTGAAACAATCCTGGTCCATTACTCACAACCTGGGAATAGGCTGCACCAGCTCACAGTGCCTCAGGCAATTAAAACCACAGTGACACTGAAATCCCCCTGTAAGCAACGACAGATAGCCAAGTAACTCGTCCCCTGCACCAAATCATCCACTGGGGTTCCGAGCACAGAAAACAGACAGCTAAACGCATCCAATGGCCAAAGGCCAAAAAAAAAAAAATAGATATCAAGGAAATATGACTCCAACAAAGCAGAATTATCCTAGCTCATCCAATTCGGATGACCACACACCAACAGAAACACATGAAAACGTTGACAATTCTGCATTATGGAAAGTGATAGAGTCCCTGCAAGAAGAACTTAAATCTATGAAGAATTCAAAGAAGCCACAATACTACAACTCAAAACAAGGAACAACACCATTAAAGAGCTCCAAGCCAAGGTGACTGAGCTTGAACAGGAAAAGGAAAAAGCAATGAAAGATTTTCATACAAAAACAAGCAAGCTGGAGAAGGAAATGTACAAAACGAACAAAACCATACAAGACATGAAAATAGAAATAAAAACAATAAAGAAAACACAGTCAGAGTTAAAAGAGGAAGTGGAGAACCAAGGGAAGAGAACAGGAACTACAGATGTGAGTATCAACAATAGGATGCAAGAGATGGAAGACAGGATCTCAGGCATGGAAGATTCAGTGGAAGAAATTAGTACAACATCCAAAGAAAATGAGAAGGCTAAAAAATCTCTCACCCACAACATCCAAGAAATCAAGGACTCAATGAAAAGACGGAACCTAAGAATTATAGGTATAGAGGAAAGAGAGGACTCCCGACTCCAAGGTCCAGGAAATATCTTCAACAAAATCATAGAGGAAAACTTCCCAAACCTCAAAAAAGAGATGCCAATAAAAATCCAACTGGCTTACAGAACACCAAACAGATGAGACCAGAAAAGAAACTCCTCTTGCCACATAATAATTGAAACCCCAAATGTACAGAACAAAGAAAGAATATTAAAAGCTGTAAGAGAAAAAGGTCAAGTCACATACAATGGCAGACCCATCAGAATTACACCTGACTTCTCCCCAGAAACGTTAAAAGCTAGAAGGGCCTGGTCAGATATACTACAAGTCCTGAGAGATCATAGGTGCCCAGCCAGACTACTTTACCCAGCAAAACTGTCTATCAACATAGATGGAGAAAACAAGATATTCCATGACAAAATCAAATTTAAACAATATCTACCCACAAACCCAGCCCTACAGAAAATCCTAGAAGGAAAATCCCAACCCAGAGAAGAAAACTCCACCCAAGAAAACAAAGGGAATAGAAAACCCCTCAGCAACTAAACCAAAAGAGGCACAAGACCACCACCTATACCAAACTAATGGGAAACAACAACCCAGGTCACTAATATCCATCAACATCAATGGACTCAACTCCCCAATAAAAATACATAGGTTTACAGAGTGGATCCACAAGCAATACCCTTCCTTATGCTGTATACAAGAGACACATCTAACTACGAAAGATAGACACTGCCTCAGAGTAAAGGGCTGGGAAAAGGTTTTCCAAGCAAATGGACCCAGGAAGCAAGCTGGAGTAGCCATCCTAATATCAAACAAAACAGACTTCCAACTGAAGTTAATGAAGAAAGACAAAGAAGGGCACTATATACTCATTAAAGGGAATATTCATCAAGAGGAAATCTCAATACTGAACATCTATGCCCCAAATACAAAGGCACCTACTTTCGTAAAAGAAACACTTCTAAAACTTAAAGCGCACGTCGATCACAACACATTAGTAGTGGGAGACTTCAACACCCCAGTCACAACAATGGACAGATCATCAAGACAGAAGACAAACAGAAAAATATTGAGTCTAACAGAGATCATGAAACAAATGGACCTAACAGATATCTACAGAACGTTTCACCCAAACACAAA
>CAJQZJ010032097.1:1666231-1678947 GCA_907164525.1 Lophiomys imhausi
TGTGTGTGTGTGTGTGTGTGTGTATACTTCTCACATTTCTTACCCACTGATGCACATTTAAGTGGATGCCATGCCTTGGCCATCACAAACTCTACTACAGTGCAATGGTGTGCCGCTGTATCTCTGATGTGCTGGTTTCCTTTTCTCTTGGGTAGATACCAAGTGTTAGAATCATCCCATCTTATAACTTCTACTTTTTGGCTGCGCTCTCACACTAGTTTCCATGGTGGCTGTCATAATTCACATTCAGACAGAGTATGAGACATCTCCATGTTACACGTCTTTATTAGCTTTTGTTTTCTTGTCCTTTTAACACTGGTTGTTCCACCGCAGGTGAGAGGGCATCTCACTGCTGATTTTAATGAGTGACGTGGAATACTTTCAAATGACTGTTTACACTTGTATGTTGTCTTCTGAGAAGTGTTTGTTCAGATCATTTCCTCACCTTAAAATTTTACTTACATTTATTTACTTATTTATTTTGCTGTTGAGTTCTGCCTTCCTTCTATAGCCATGATGCCAGTTCCTTGTGAGATGGATAGTTTGCATTTCCCTCCTGACCCTAAGCTGTCCCTTCACTCTTACTTCCTTTGCTGTGCAGAAGCTTTTCAGTTTGAGGTAATTCCATTGATCATCTTGAACTATTGTCACCTGTATTTGGGAGTCACAGGAAATTTTTTTGGATGCAGAATAATGTCCTTATGGGTTTCTTGTATGTTTCTGCCCAGTAGTTTTGAATTTTAGATCATACACTTAGCCTTTGATTCATCAGTTGGGTTCTGTCCTCAACCCCAGCACCATTTATTGAAGACACTGTTCTTTCTCCAATGTCTGTTCTTAATGGCTTTGTCAAAAAGCATTTGTCTATAAATAGGTGATTTATTTCTAGGTAGGTCTTATTGGGTTTTTTGTTATTTGTTTCTTTGCAATACAGTCTGACTATGTACCTTTGATTGGTCTGGAGCTCATTATGTAGACTAGACTAATCCCACACTAACCCGCTTCTGTCCCCCCTGAATGCTGAGATTAAGGGCATGTACTACCATATCAATCCTCTTATTGGTTTATATATCAGTTTTTATGCCAGCACAAAGATTTTTTAATTTATTTATTATAATTATGTAGTATAGTTATGTATATAATTATGTATATAATGTATGTGAAGGGGTGTGCACTAGCTACAGCACATGTAAAGATTGAGGACATTTTTGTGAAGTTGGTTCTCTCCTTTTACCTTTATGTGGGCTATAGGGGCCAAACTCAGGTCATCAGGCTTGCATGGCAAGACCTGTGACCTGATAAACCATCTTGCAGACAAGGTGATTTGGATTACTATGACTTTGACACTGTTGTTGGACTATTTTAGCTACTTGGAACCTTTTGTAGTTCCATACAAATTTTATCACTGAAAAATATGTCAGGATCAGCATTGGAGTTTTGGTAGAGATTGGAATGAATTTATAGATTGCTTCAGTTAGTACTTTTGCTGTTTGCGTGCCTTTAATCTCAGCACTTAGAAGGCAGAGGCAGGCAAATCTTTGTGAGTCTGAGGCTATCCTGATGTGCATAGTGAGTTCCAAGACAGCCTAGATTATTTAGATATAGAGAAACCCTGTCTCCAAAAACAAAAGAACTAGGGTCCTAGGGTGTTGTTATATTGTCTTCCACATAATCTGATAAGGGTTTGCTGGTGGTGGTTCAGGTAAATTTGAGCAGGAAAAAAGCTTTTCCTTTCAAAGACTTACAAAGATAAAATTATGAGCTCCAAGTAGTAACACAGTTGGAATTAGATGGAGAAGCTATTTACATTTATGAAAAGTGTTGATTTAGATAAGAACCAAAGTGAAAGAGTGTATGAAAGCTTTCTGTGGGATGTTTCCAAAAACCAAGGTAATTTGCAATCTGTATTGCTTTCTCTGCCCTGGGATTTGCCATTAGACAGCTTTAGATTATAACCTTTGTCAACTATGGATCATTTTTAGTGACACTTTCTAGCCTTAGAAAGTATTGCAGATGCTGAGCTCAGATCCAGGCACAACAAAATTTTCCTCACAGTTTCATGAATCAGGAGAAATGCTAACCCTATGGGGACACATGTGGCTGTAAACAGAAAACACAAAAATGTTCTCATTTCAATCAGCTGTTGCATTCACTGAAGCATCTCACTGCCGGGCAATTGTGGGGTTACTTATTATAGGCAGATACGCTGTAATTACAGTTCCCCAAAGGAGCAGATAATGTATATTGTACTTGGGATATTACATGAAATTATTCTTGCTTATTCAAATGAAAGTCTGAGCACTGAAAATCTCAGCCATCATTTTACCACTGATGAAAATTTTCAAAATGCGAGTTAGTAACCAAACAAGCATCACATTAGCCCAAACTAGATTGTTTCCTAAACGTTTTAATATTTTTATCGTGCTGCTAACTGAATGTATGCTGGAGCGATGGGTTATTTGCAAAGTATAGTGCAAATACAGGTGTTTTCCAATGGGAAAGAAGATAATTCAGATGGCTAAATGGGGATAGAAAATATGTGTTCAGAGTGTAAGCACTGCGTACGCCCCCTCAAGCTAAAGGCAGGCTTCAATTCTCTACACAGACGAACAAAAACACTGACATAAATATTTAAATGCATCTCGTCTAAATATTTTTGCTTGATTTTAAAAAGTACTATTTACTTTGGCTTTTATTTTGGTTACAAATAGATCCTAATAATGGGGGGGGGGGGTTAAGATTATTTTATGTATGTAATTGTTTGCCTGAATGTGTGTCTACGTACCATGTGCATCCAGGTGCCCAAGAATGCCAGAAGAGGGCATCAGATCTCCTGGCAGTAGAGTTCCAGGTGGTTGTGAGCTACCATGTGCATGCTGGGAACTGAACTCAAGTCCTCTGCAAGAGCAACAAGTGCTCTTAACCACTGAGCCGTCTTTCCAGACCCATTGCAATCTTAAAGCCTATTATAAAACCAATAATAATTTTGATTAATTCAGAGAGCATTTAGCAGTTTGTAGGAGGTTTTAAGTCTTTACCTAAATGAAATTGGTTCTGGTCAATCACTTTTCAAAGAAGAGAGAGAGAGAGCAGCAGGCACTTTTCTTCCTGGATATCTTTGTTTATATTTTTATCTTTTATGCAGAAAAGAACTTTTTTTTTAATAGTTTTTAATTTATTATTATATGTGAATAAGTTTTGCCTCATGTATGTCTGTGTACTTTATGTACACATGGTGCCCTCAGAGGCCAGAAGAGGGATCCAGTCTCCTGGAATTGTAGTTATAGACAGTTATGAGCTGCCACATGGAAACTGGGTATCAGACCCTGGCCCTCTGGAAAAGCAGCCAGTGCTGCTAACTGCTGAGGCATATCTTCAGCCCCTGCCCCAAAACAGCCGTCAAATCTGGTTGTAAATTGTGGCCTGTCTGGTTATTACGTTACTTACTAACTTTGCAATTCTAAGCAAAATTTTAAAACAGTATTTTCCATCTAAAATGGCAGTAACGAAGCTAGCATTCTGTGCTGGTGTAGAAGCACATAGCATAATATTCTCAGCACAGATGCATGGAGGAGAGAAATGGAAAGTCATCAAGGAATCTTCTCAGTGTAAATTTGCCTTCTTCCCACCCTTGTACTCTATCACCATTTATCTGAATTATATGGATTGCTTAATATTCAGTCCAAATTAAACATTGTTTAAGGAAAATTCATCGATTTATCTTTTCCAAAATGTTTTAACTTAAATATTTTAGAATCAAGTGTATATACTCAATAAGCAAATACTGCAGCAGTCCATAACACAGCAAGAGTGCTATCCCTGCCATCTTCTTCAACCCCACCCTCCTCTACCTCACCACACATTGGAGCACCCATGTACCAGGTCCAACATGAAAACAGTGACAAAACGTAGAAGGACAAAGGATGGCACAGAGACTAGGACAGAAGACCCCAGTCTATTTTCTCTTAAAGAAAAAGCCTGGAAGGTTTCACAGTGTAGCTCTGTATCTCCTGGCTAGAGTTTAGTCATGGCCATACCAGCTGCAAGGATGCTTGGAATGTCAGTATGTAAAAGGCCACATGCTCTGCTGAAGGGTTAGCTGTGATAGAAGGAGAAAGTTTAACTATCTAGGCAGGATTCATGCTTTGAAGTATTCAAGGATGCTTTCTTTCCAGATGCTTATAACTTTTCCCTCCCTAATGTCTTCTGACACTTTTGCTAGTTCCTGCTTTTCCTATAGGATTCAGCAACGCATAGGTAAATCCAGAACCTCCTGCATGCTCTTATTGCCTGTGATTGTTAGGATTTCTATGATAAAAGACCATGAACAAAAACAACTTGGAGAAGAAAGGGTTTATTTGGCCTACAGGCCACATTCCATCACTGAAGGAAGTCAGGGAAGAAACTCAAGGCCAAGAACCTGGAGATAGACAGAAGCCATGGGGGAATGGTGCCTACGAGCTTGCTTCTCTTATCTTGCTCAGTCTGCTTTCTTATACAATAGAGGACCACCCAGAGACAGCATAGCCCACAACGGGCTGAGCTTTCCCACAGGAATCAAATCAAGAAAATTTCCCACAGTTGAGGGACATCTAGGCTGTTTGAAGTTAATGGCTATTACCAATAATGCTGCTATGAACACAGTCAAGTGGTTAAAGAAAATGTTACACATTTATACGATGGACTATTACTCAGCCGTTAAAAAATAACATCATGAAATTTACAGGCTGATGGATGGAACTAGAAAAATCCTGAGTGAGGTAACCCAGGCCCGGAAAGACAAATGTTGTACATTTTCACTTATAAGTGGGTATTAGGTGTAAAGTAAAGGTAGTCATGTTGCAATCCACAGATCCAGGAAACATAAGTAACAAGGAGATGTGGGAGAGGGGAGGATGCAGGAAGATCCTGGGGAAAGGGAAATAGAACAGTTATTGTGGGTTGACGGGGGCAGGTAGGGACAGGACCAGGAGGGATCAGGTAGGGGGAGGATGGAGGAAGAAAGTGCTGAAAGAGACAACTGGAATGGGGAGGCATTTCGGGGGAGAGGTAGAAACCTAGTGCAATGGAAACTCCCTGGAATCTACAAGGGTGGCCCTAGCAAAGACTCCTAGTAATGGGGGATATGGAGCCTGAACTAGTCATCTTCTGTAACCAGGCAAGGCTTCCAGGGGTGGGATTGGGACACAAACCCAGCCTCCAAATCTTTGACCTACAATTTTTCTTTCCGGCTCACAAGATGTACTGTGGTAATAGTGGTGCAGAAATTGGGGGGGGGGTGGCCAACCAATGACTGACTTGTCCAGCTTGAGACCCATGCCAAAGAGTGAGCCCACTCCTGACACCTCCTGGAGGGCCAGGAATTAAGAGACCTTAGATAGAACCAAACATGACTGGCAAAATAAATTCAAAAGTCAATAAAATGATTGAAATTCTGCTATACTTGAAGACAGAAGCCTAGCATAATTGTCATCAGAGAGACTTCATCCAGAAACTGATGAGAGCAAATGCAGAGATCCACAGCCAAACATCAAGTGGAGTTCCTGGTATCCTGCAAAAAAAGGAGAAGAAAAGATGGTAGGAGCCAGAAGGGGAAGGAAACCACAAGAAAACCCACAGAATCAACTAAACAGGGCCCGTAGGGCCTCACAGACACTGAACCAATAATCAAGGAGCCTGCATGGCCTGACCTAGCCTTCTGCATATATGTTATGGTTGTGTAGTTTGGTCTTCTTGTGAGACTCCTAACAGTCTCTGACTCTTTTGCCTGCTTTTGGATCCTTATCCGCTATGACATGAAGGCATGTGCCTAGTCTCACTGTAACTTTATATGCCATGACATGTTTGGTTTATATCCCTGAGACCTCAGCCTGCCCTTTTCTGAAGGGAAACAGAGGAGAAGTGGATCTAGGAGAGAGGGGTGGTAGGGGAGGGAAGGACTGGGAGAAGAGGAGAGGTGAAACTGCAGTTAGGATGTAATACATGAGAGAAGAATAAATTTTAAAATTTATCATGCCCCATATCCAAGGGAGGAAATGGCCCCATATCCAAGAATGTATGGGAAGCACAAATTGAACTTGGTGTACTACTAAAATAAAATGTAAAGGAGAACAAGAAATTGGGAGGAGGTGGGGAATCAGGGGGTCGGTTTTGGAGGAATCAGTGGAGGATTGAGGGATGAAAATGGTCAAAAATACATTGCATGCATGTGTGAAATTCTTAAAAAAGTAATAAAAATACTATTTTTAAAAACACCAGGACTAAAAGAGGCTCAGAGGTTAAAGGGAAGTCATGGCTGGAACTCAAGGCAGAAACCTGGGGGGCAGGAATGGAAAGAAAAGCATCAAAAGAATGAAACTTACTGGGTGACCTCATGCCTTGCTCAGCCTGCTTTCTGACAGCCCCCAGAACCACCGCCTCAGAGGCAGCACAACCCCGCAGTGGGCTGAGCCCTCCTACATCAATCATGAGTGAGAAAAGTCTCCCAAAGTCCTGCCCTCAGGCCAATCTGGGGTTGGTTTTTCAATTAAGGTTTCCTCTTCCCAGATGACGCTAACTAGATTGTGTCAAGTTGACAAAAACAACCAGCCAACCTAACCAGGAGATTGCTATGGGTCCTTGTGGATCACTACATTGTACCAACAAAGGGCAGTAAAGCTTTGGGCAGTAAACTGCAAAGAAAATGTTGATGTGTTGGTGTGGGCTGCAATTAAACTCAGATGAGCATCTGTTCCTTGCAAGGAGGAATTGCTTTCTTCCATACCATTGACTGCTCATGTGACTTGCTTCATCCAGTCAAATGTGATTGAAATTATTATACCGTGTCACCGGTGAGGCTTTAAGAGTTGGTTTGTGCATCCATTGCTTTCCTCTCTGGTGTGCTTCATTTTTGTCCACTTAGTGACTGCTCCTTCACTGTGGACACTGAAGGGAAGGAAACCCGGACCGTCACCTGGGTGGCAGGAGGCATGCTCTGCAGAGGAAAGACCTGTGGAGCAGCGAGCTATGCAGCTCTCGAGGACTTTTAAGACCATGACTCCATCTGTCTATCCTGATGGACATGGTCATTCTAACGACCTCTCATCTAATTTCCTGTTGACTTAAGTCACCTCTAGTCTTACCCCAGGAAGAATGTGGAGAGGAGACAAGAAGGGAATGAAACACACACACAGACACGCACAAAGTCCACTCTGCCAAATTAAGAATATGCCACCAGCTGGATAACTGACATTCTAATTTCCAAAATACACTTGACATTTGATTTAGCATTTTTAATCATATAAAACAAAATGTTAAGTGAGATGATATCCGCAGGAAAAAGGTGTCCCTCAAGTTAATCTATTTATTTATAGTTTATTATTGGAAATACCTACCTGTTAAGAGGCAAGAAAAAGCATTCTCAATCGTGTTGTCTTCCTTTTTTCATACCGATTTATTTTATTGTGGGAAGGGATACATATGTGGGAAGGGATACATAGCGAACATGTGGAGGACAGATTTTGTAAAGTCATAAGCCCTTGCCTTTTATCATTTGGGTCCCAGGGATCAAACCCAGGCTGTCAGGCTTCACAGTGAGCGCCTTTACCCACTGAGCCATCAAACTGGGCCTAATAGAGTTTTGTTTCATTTTTTATGTGTCTAATTCTTAGCTAACAAATCATTTGACTGACAGGGAGCTTGTCTTTAATATAGCCTTCAGCATATATTTATGACTATTTGACCATCGGTGAGGTGGCCTTCAGTACACAAGTGAATCAGAACTTTCTAAGCTGTGCATTGCATAACAGGAAGCCAAATTCAGTTGCAGTGTTTACCCAGCCTCGGAGTTCTGGCCTTATGGATCTTGGCCACATGGGAGACAGTTTTAGTTAACTGTCAGCTTGGGAGTATCCAGAACCGTCTGGGAGATGAGCATCTGAGTATGTCTCAACTAAGGTGGGATACTCCACCGGCTGAGGGTGGCATCATTTCCTGGCTGGAATCCTGGACTGTACACATAGAGAAAGGGAACTGAGAAACAGCATCCCTCCCTCACTCTCTGATTCTTGCCTGAGGATGTGTTGCAAGGTAATCCCGCCAGAGATCATGACTTGGACATTCTGAAAGCAGAAAAGAAAGTCTTTGTTAGTAGCTGATGGCTGCATGGGGAACTTGTCCAAATCAGGCAGCCCCAAGCCTTACAGTTCTTTGGCAACTGTTCAAAACACTTTCTGACCCCACTTCTCCCCTGGAAGCTGTCCCTTTGTAGGGCTGTGTGCTTATTCCAGGTACTGGTCACCCTTACTGGGTGACAGAATTTGCACCTCTGATTCCTACCCTCAGGCAGTAAGAACTGATAAACAGAGTAATTATTAATGGGGCTAATTTCCTCCAGTGTCTAGTTCACTCTCTGGTGCTTAAAAAAGTAAACGAATATACTGAGCCTTTCGAATTTTGGGGCTTCCAATGCTGCAAGCTGTGACTTCCTGTTGGAGGACTGTTTGATTTTTGGTTTTCGTTTTTTTTTTTTTTTTTGACTTGTGTGACATTGTCACTATAAAAGCAATTCTTTGTGAAAATGTCTAAGACCATTAAAGATTAATGAAGTGTCTTACAATTGCAGGACACAGGGTCCCCGGAGCAGCAACAAAGTTAATTTTCCATTATTTTTTTGTTAGCCTGAGGCCATTCTGGCCCTGGGAGAAATGGCTGCCTTTTAACAAACATTTCTGTGGTAAGATTTTTGTTTGTTTGCTTGGTGGGTTTTGTTTTCCCTTTAGGTTTGAGATTTTGTATCCGTTTTCAATGAGCATACACATTGAAAAACTGAAGTATAATCATGGGCTTAGGTTCTCTTTAAAAACTTTTAAGACATTTATTTTTATTTCATGTGTATGAGTGTTTTTCACGCATGCCTGTATGTATACGTACCATGTATGTACCTGGTATGTGCATAGGCCAGAAAAGGGTATTGGATCCCTTGGACCGTGAATTATAGATGGTTGTGAACTGCCCTATGGAAGTAAAGCCCAGGTCCTCTGGAAAAGCAATAAATGCTCTTAATTGCTGAGCTATCTCTCCAGTTCCAGGGTTCAAATCTTAAGTTTCCAGTACACTGATCTTGAGCAAGTGATATTTTCTCTCTATCTCAGTTTCCTTGTCTATAAAATAGGGGTAGAAGCAGCTGTCTCACATGATTTTGAAAAATCAATAGACTACTTTTTTTTAGAAATGAATTCTAAGTTTACAGAGAAAATGAGCAGAAAGTCCTGACTCCAACACTAACCTCTCTTAAGTAACTTGCAGTGGCTCATCAGTGAGTCAAGAACAATCAACTTACTTGACTTTAGTCAGCAGTTTACATCGAGGCTCATTCTTTGAGTTGAACATCCTGTATATTTTAATAAATGTGTAATAACATGTGCCTAGCACTAAAGAACCAGATAGAAAAAACTTCCTGTCTTAAGTACCCTGGATTCTATTTATTTATCTCCTTCTCATACCCTGAATTCTGGCAACTCACCTTATTGCTGTTATTATTTTTATCTATTCTTTGGATTTTTATACATTAAATGTATGCAATGCATTTTGATCATATCTTCTCCACACTCCTCCTTTGCACTCCCCCACATGCCTTTAATACACCCTTCTCCCCAGCTTCATTGACCTCTTCTTCTTTTTTATAACCCAGTGAGTCTAGTGACTGTTACCCAGATGGGCATGGGTGTGAGTCCAGTCCCTGGACCATAAGCAACCTTCCAGAGGCCACACTCTTCAAAAATCATTCTTCTTCTTCTAGTGTCCACCATCCCAATAGCTCCTCAGCTAGAGGTTGGGAATCATAAGGCCCTCCCCAATCCATACTGGATTTTATGCAGGTAAGCATAGATGCTGTGGGTTCATTTGTGCCATAACCATATCATGGCCAGAACACAACATTTCGCAGAACTCCTCCCCATCCTACGACTCTAACATTCTTCCAGGCACCTCTTCTACAATGTTCCTTTATCTTTGAGTTGGAAGAAGCTGATTTGGCTTACCCATCTATGACTGAGCATTCACAATCATTTATGTTCAGCACTTTGAACAATTATGAGTCTGCATTAATTGCTGTCAGTTCAAAAAAAAAAAGCTTCTCTGACCAAGGCTGAAAAGAGTACAGATCTAGAGCTACAAATGCACATATTTAGATGGAAGTCTGACAATATAATCATTTAGTAAAACAATAGGAGTAGTCTCCCTTTCTGAGCTATATGTTTTAGACCAGATTTACAGTACCAGGCATGCCCTCTATGTAGAAGATCTCAAATCCAGAAAGCAGTTGGTTACCCCCATAACAGCCACACCACTATTGCACTAGGGACCACATCTTGCCAGACAAGACCCTGTAGCAAGAATTCTTGCTTCTCAGCCACAGGAAGTATCCACATAAATTCTGGAGTGAGAAACCCCCTTTCCTTTCCACCCCCCCCATAACTTTCTCTGTCTTTCTTCCCTACCTCATAAGGGCTTCTTAACTTGTGATAAGCAGGTTGAAAACTACAATGTCAATACCAGCCTCCCAATGGTCACTGTAGTGGTTTGAATGAGAATGCCACTCATATGCTTCCCATATGCTCATATATTTGAATGCTTAGTCTCCAGTTGATGGAACTTTTTGGGAAGAATTAGGAGGTGTGGGCTTGCAAGAGAAAGTGTGCTAATAACGGCAAAAACTCACACCATTCCCAGTTAGGTCTCTCTCTGCCTTGCGCTTGTAGAACAGAGTATAAGCTCTCAGATATTGCTCCGACACCATGCCAGTCTGCCTGCTGCCATGCTCCCTGCCATGGTGGTCATAGACTCACCTCTGAACTATAAGCCCCAATACATTCTTTCTTCTGTAAGTTGCCTGGATCACGGTGTCTCTTCACAACAAAAAGTCACTACAAGAGCCACTCTCACATTTAAGGCAGGAATGCAAATCAAGACAATGTTTTGAAAAATGGCCACCATGAAGAACTCTCAAACAAGAGGGAAACAAAATTGGGTTCAAAGATGCTGTTTTAGGGATTGTTCACAATAAACAAATGGAGAGAGTAACCCAATAATAGGCTGAGTAAAGAAACTAATCTTTTCAAAAGGGCACAGCTGCTTGAAGTGAGGCTCTCCCGCTGTGCAAATGAACTGTGGCCGAATATTCTAAGTTCACGCTCCTCTTGTGAGCAGAAGCATGTGCAGTGGCTTTGTTCTCACAGGTGCAACAGTATCTCTCCCTCTCTGTATTTGTCTATAAAGAATATAACCATAGAGAGGTGGCTCAGTGGTTAAGAGCACTGGCTGCTCTGCTAGACCCAAGTTCAATTCCCAGCACCTACATGGCAGCTCATAAGCAGCCATAACACCATTCCCAATGTCCTCTTTCAGTCTCCTTGGGCACCAGGCATGCCCATAGTACAAAGACACACAAGCCTGCAAACCACCCACATAAAAAAGTTTAAAAAATAACTAAATAAAAAATTAATATATATTTATATACACACACACACACACACACACACACACACACACACACACACACACACTTACACCAGTCCTGGCTTTGTAGACAGGGTAGCCTCGAACTCACAAAGATCTGACTGCCTCTGTCTCGCAAGTGCTGGGATTAAAGACGTGCACCACCACACCTGGCCTAAAATAAATATTTTTAAAAGGAAAAAAATCTTATATATTTTTTAAAAAGGATATGTATTACTTTTGTCATAAAAAATAAACTTACAATGTTATCTTCATATCAATCAACCAGAAAGCCCTCTGTAAAAAGTTGCTGGTAAAATTCCCTTCCAGGGAAAGTATAAGCCCTATCTCCCTTATCCCAAGGTTTCAACAACAAATCAAGGCATTTTTCTACCTGGAGAATGGTAGTGAAAATATCCACAGGTAAGGCTGGAGAACCAATGAGTTTATTGGGCTTCCTTATAGAGCATTGGTGAGGGATTACTTACAGGGGTGTAGGTGCTTCTCCACTTTTAACAAACCACAGCTGAAAATCCTTTACCAAACAGGGAGGAGAATTCCCCATAGCTGCGTAGTTTCAGCCCCCTTACATCTCTATTGTCCTCTGGTCTATGTACTCCAGCCAATTAAATCAACATTGCATGCAACATGTGGTAGGCTAGATACTCAGGTAAGGGTCTTATGACCCCCTCAACCCCATGAGGGGGTATAAACAGCTAAGAAAACCAGCCAGGATAATCCTTTTACAAGGAGCCACAGCTGATCTCCCCAGGATGGCAGTTGTTTGGCTCTGAGGACAGTCACAATAAAAGTTAAGTGAGGGCAAGCCTAAAGAAAGGAGTATGGAAAAGTGATTGTTTTCTTTCTCCCATCAGCTGAATACAGCAGTGAAATGTTGTCACAGCACTAGGTTTTCCACTTCTGATGAGGTGCCTGCAATCAACCATCTCCATCACCGTGAGCATCTTTATTATTCTACACAGACTGTAATTCAAAGACTGTGTTGGCAGAGTGTATTAAACGAGGAGGCTGAACACATTCTTGGATTTATCAGCAAATTTGCAGTAACATAACATTTATCCCAACACATATACACACACATGCATACATACACACCATACACACACACATACACACACCATACACACACCACACACACATACACACACACACCACACATACACATACACACACCACACACACACACACACACACACACACACACACACACACACACACAC
>CAJQZJ010032097.1:1678957-1693649 GCA_907164525.1 Lophiomys imhausi
ACACACACACACACACACACACACACACACACACACACACACACACATACTAAAGCTTTCAGCTCTGCAAGCCTGTCCATTGCATCACTGCTACAGACTACAGCCATCTTTGCTCCTGGTCTGATGGTGGACAGATCAAGGCTTCACAGTACTTCACAGGGCATTGGGATGGAGAGGGGGTG
This sequence comes from Lophiomys imhausi, assembly GCA_907164525.1. NCBI lineage: Eukaryota > Metazoa > Chordata > Mammalia > Rodentia > Muridae > Lophiomys > Lophiomys imhausi. The sequence goes on from CAJQZJ010032097.1 coordinate 1,679,140, forward strand.
CTTCTGGATCAGCCAAGAGACACCAGGTACACCCACAGTTATTTTAATCATAAATAAATAGGTCGTATGGGTATTAAAAAGAACGAAAAGCTAAATCTTTGGGACTGAAGTGATGGCTTAGAGAAATGACTCAGCAGTTAAGAGCACTGGCTGCTCTTCCACAGGACCCAGGTTCAAATCCCAGCACCCACATGACCGTGTATAACATCTGAAAACAACAGCAGATGGAAGCCATGCCCCTCTACTTTTTCTTTCTCTTTTCTCCCCAGGGAAACATTTTTTAAATTCCTACTTTGCATACTTTAATATTGTTTATAATGGGCTCACTTCATTTCCACAATGAAAAAGAGCCCTATAGAAGATTAAAAATGCATACCTGAACAGAAAGGTTTATTGACACGATTGTTGTGAAGGCTAATTTTATGTCAACTTGACACAAACTCTAGTTGTCATATAGTTATATGAGATAACTGTAGTTACCTCAATTGAGAAAATGATTCCATAAGATCAGGGTGCACACAGGCTTGTAGGGCATTTTCTTAGTTACTGATTGATGTCAGAAAGCCCAGCCATTGTGGACCGGGCCTCTCCTGAGTTGGTGGTTCTGGGTTCTGTAAGAAAGCAGGCTGGACAAGCCATGAGGAGCAAGCCAGTAAGCAGCACTCCTCCATGGCCTCTGCATCAGCTCCCGCCTCCAGGTTCCTGTCCTGTCCTGTTTGAGTTCCTGTCCTGACTTCTTCCAGGGATGAACAGCGATGTGGAAGCGTAAGTCAAATTAACCCTTGCTTTTGGTCATAGTTTCACCACAGCAATAGTAACCCTGACTATGCCAACTGTGTTTCAGATATCTCCATCAATTATTGCCCTGATACTGCCATTTGAGAACTAGACGTGTCTTCATCAATGCCCTGTTTACCTTGGTGATCTTATTTTTATCTTCAAGTATCTTTTTAAAAATTAATTTATTATTCTTTGGCAACCTCATAAATGTATACATGTTTTGGTCACCTCACCCCCATTACCCTCTTTCCCCTATCCCATTTCTGTTGAGCCCCTCTTCTTCCCTACAAACACTTTCTACTTTTATGTCTTTTTTGTGTCTTTTGATCTGTTGGCTTATTTGGGGATTTGTTTTCCTGTGAAAAATAAATTTTTTTAATTAAAATTAGTAATTTTAAACAGGAGACTTTATAAGTACACACATACACACACATGCACATGCAATGTGTGTGAATATGTGCCACAGTTTATGTATGGTGGTCAGAGGATGCATTGGTTACTTTTCCTATTGCTCTTATTAAACACCATGAATAAGGAAACCCATAGAAGGAAGCTTTACGTGGGACTTTCAGTTCCAGAGGGATAAGAGTCCATCACCACCATGGTGGGAGCATGGTGGCAGACAGACAGGCATGACAGTAGAGCGGCAGCTGAGAGCTCCTGTCTTGATCCACAAACAGGAAACAGAAAGAGCTAGGTGTCTTTTGAAACTTAAAATGTCCCCAATGACATACTTCCATCAATAAGACCACACCTTTAAACCTCCCCAAAACAGTCACCAACTAGGGACTGAGTATTCAAATATCTGAGACTTCTGGGGGACAGTTCACTCAAAGCAGCATAGAAAACAGTTTTCAGGGGTGTTCTTTACTTCCATCTTGGAGGTCTCTCTTGCTGTCTCTTCTTCATAAACCATGCTAGCTGGCCCTCCAATTCTGGGCAATTTTATGGCCTCTGCTTCTCTTGGTGATGCTAAAATTACAGATGCAAGCCACTGCACCTAGCTTTTTGTTTGTTTTGGTTTTGGGTTTGGTTTTATATTATGGTTTGGTTTTTCAGAGTTTTGAGGGGGATGGGGCTTGTTGCTTGCAGAAAATGAACTTGGGGCATCAGGCTTCCCCAGAAAGCACATTTACCCAACTGAGCCAAAAAAAAAATAGTAATTGTAAAACCAGGGTGACAATATCTGACTGGCTTTCTTTTTCTTTTTTGCAAATTACCCCCCCAAAAAGGTTATTATTAAAAACCCATCATCCTACAATTTGCTTAGGATTCTCTGAGCAAGGAGACAATTGATGTGAAAGAAAAGCAAGTATTTCTTGTGAAGTAAGGTTTTATCCCTTGTTATATAGTTCCTGGCCACACAGATGCTCAAAAGTATCTGGTAAGCACAGGAGAGGCATCTCTCATTGCCCTATAATGCACAGGCAAGTATCATATCTTATATAAAAATTCCTTTATCTTTTCCAGAGCATAGCACACACATGGCTTCATAACAAACCAAGATTTTTATGCAAATAAAGAATCCTTTTTAAAAAGCCTATAAAGCCTGGAAAACATGTTTTGCTCATGCTGTCTACAAATTGTCTCTTTGCTGTTAGATGTTCCACATCCTTCTTTGTGAGGCTTCATGTAGCATCACCCCAAAAGAGCAGGTGTTAGCCCCAAGACAGTATTGAACTACCACACACACAGCCACAGCAATCAATAATCTTTTTCCACTGGGATTTGACCAGAAGCAAGATAACTAGGTTTTTTTTTTATTTTTTTTAGAAACAAAGTAATAAAATAAAGGAAATTATACAAATGTTTTAAGTGGTCTAGCCAAAGCCATGAAATGAATGTGGTACCATAGAAACATACAATGTTACTCAGTCTCGTGACTCAGTCAGATGCTCATTTGCAGAAACAGATAACTTCTTAGCACTCTGTGAAAGAACTGACATGATAAATAACTAGTTAGCAGTGCAAATAATAATAAGAAGGAGCGGGATTGGAAATTAGGTTTGCATCAAGAAACCTGGAGGTTCGTGGGAAGTTCAGTGTAGCACACCATGAAGAGAATATTAAAAACAGCAAAGTTAGGGGGCTAGAGAGATGGCTAAGAGTACTGGCTGCTCTTACAAAGGACCTGGGTTCGATTCTCAGCAACCTCATGGTGACCACCACCATTTGTAACTCCAGTCCCTAGGGATCTGATACCCTCTTCTAGCCTTCAAGGCACGTTCACAAACATGGTATGCAGACATAGATGCAGGCAACATACTTATACACATAAAATAAAGGAGAAAAATCAAGAAACACACAGTTACACCAGAAGACTTGGATGAATCAATGTGGAAAGATAAGTATGCCTTGCACATCTGTATTCCTGAGGTTTGGGTAACAAAAATGTTACATTTTCCATTTACTTCAGAAAATTCAATTTGTGGGGAAATGACGTATTCAAATTCATTTTTCAGTCCCATTTGATTTGCTCTGTTCCTCTGGTTTTCTCCACTAGTCAACTACTTATCCCTGGTAAGATTCAGCTTCTCTGTCAAAATGTAAGTTTCCAAATGTCCATAAATAATCCATCAGCACTTCTTTCGATCTCTCCAGCCTGTTTGCCTCTTGACTCCCCAGCTGCCTGTCTTTCTTCAGGTCCTTAGGGTAAGCATAGCCCTCCCACCTTTGGCCTTTTAGCTTACTGTTCCCTCTGATAAGAACCTTAAAAATCCTTGGCTCCATGCCTTTGCTACTGCTCAGGTACTTCTGAATACTTCAGTTTTAACTCTTTCCTCTGTTCTCCTTCCCAATAGCTCCCCATCCCCCAGGATACAAACTTCATTAAGGCAAGAATTTCTGTTAGGTTTGCTCACTGTTGCTTTCCTAGTGCCTAGAGGACTGCTTGGAATACATGAGGCTTCCCCTAGATGCTCACTGAGTGAATGAAGGGAGGATTGGATGCTATTTTGAGATTAATTGATTTCTTTTAAACCACAACTGATAAGATGTACTAACAATTTGTTTCCACGTGGTTTTAGATAAGTATCAAGACAAAAAAATATAGATCAAACGTTATCTTCCTCACCAGAGCTCCAGCCATCGATGATTCATTGAACCAAGGATTTCCCCCCCACCTAAACCTGTGTCCATTTTCTCTGCTTATCACTGAGTGGGGGCTGGGAGTGGGAGGGGGTCTAGTTGAGGCACGAATGGTGGCTGTTGAGATGGAAAATGTGGGGCTTGGTACCCAGATGTTCACATATTCTCCTGCTTCTGTTTTATGACTTTGGAATGTTCTACCTTATTGAAGTGTTTCTTTCCAAACTGAACTGGAAAATAAGGAGAAAGAACACTTGATGTCTGGTATGTTGTCAGCATTGAGCATTTTAAATTTCTGAGAGTTCCTTGGAAAGTTTTTTCTCGAATGGGCAGACACTAGGAATTAAAACTCTGGCAGCTAAACTCCGTTCCTCCCTAGGAGGGTCAAGGTGAGGAAGCCATGATGGTGTGAGGCTGAATCCTAAAGAACACCATGTATGGAGGGACAATTGTGTGTCATTGGCTTCTGAGGACAGAAGAGGGGGCCACTCCCCACAGAGGTGACTGTGAGGGTGTGCACTGTGATAGTGTGGGCTGGCACAACCTCCTCCTGACACCTTGCCAGGGACAATAAGCCTGATTACAGATACAGCTGTGGCAATCCCATCCTCTCTCATAATTCATCTCTCCAAATTACAGCCAATCTACAACTCCAGGAATAGCTCGAGCCCTTTTTCAGAGAATGATAGATTTTTGCATTAAAAAAAAAAAAAGTTTGGGTTCCTGAAATAGCCTCAAAACAAATGAAAGTCAATGCTGAATTTTTTGGATTCCCCTTTAGACACATTCCTCAAAACTCAAAAGACATGTGATTTTACACAAGACATCTCATCTGCCTAGGAGCCTGATTATCACCCAACCTTGGTGGTGTGCTATATAATCTATTCAGAATATGAGCTGTGTTCAGGAGCTGGAAGAAGTTCTAGCCTCGTAGCAGCAGGAAGATTCTTATCCTGTGAAACAGGCTGGACGTTTATACTACAGCACTGTCCCTGCATTAAAATCAATCCATTGAACTGATAGAGCTCATTGCTTTCCCTCTACTCTCCAAGCCATCAGCACCCAGCATCCGCCAGCTCATTGAGTAAAAGCAGAAAGAATCATCTCAGGCCTCATTTAAGGCCCAGGCCTGCCTGTTATCATGCAACAGATATGAGGCTTCAGAAATAAACTATTGCAACTGAGTTTTACAGGACTGGTATCTAGTGCTAATGGCGGGATGGAGCCAATTGTACCTTATATCCACCACACATGTCTTTCACAGACAATTGTAAAAAAGTAATTTCTAAATGCAGTAAAGCATTGATTAAGTAGTAAGTCATTATTCACCAATAAGTAGTCTTCACTACTACCAAAAGAGTAGAAAAATAATGTGTTGTCAAGGACACACAGAAATCAAAACTCTGGAACTGTTGGTGAGATGATGTCAAGTGAAACCTATTCATGAAAAACATGCAGTGATGCCTCAAAGTATCAAAAAACGGAACCACTATATTCTCCAAAGAGTCTACTTCTGTATATACATCAAGAAGAATTGAGCAAGGATTGCTCTGTGTTGGTTTGTTTGGAGTCCAGAGGCTCACTGCATTGTCCAAGCTGCTCTTCACCTCATAGTGCTCCTGCTTCCAACCCCTACCATTCCGATTATAGATCTGTGCACGTACAGCAAAAAGTGAGCAAGGTCTTGAAGAGATGCTCACATGGTCAAGTTTGTAACAGCATTGCTCATAATAGCCAAGGAGTGGAAGCAACACAAATATCCATGGACACATCAACGGGTAAATGAAATATGGCAGTGTGCATGCATGGGATAGAATATTATGCAGGGAGGAAATTCTGACCTGTGATATCATGTGGACATTGTCCTAAATTAAGGAAGCCAGTTACCAAAATACAAGTATATGGTTCAGCTTATACAAGAAACTTAGAGCAATCAAATTCAGTGATAAAGCTATCCAAGGACTAGGGACAGGAGAAAATTGGAAGTTGTTTGTAGTACACAGAGTATTAATTTTGCAAGATGAAAGGGATTCATAGATTGGTTTACAACAACGTGAGCATACCAAACAATATAGAGCTGTCACTTTAAACATGGCGTCCTACTACACTTCTCTGTCGCCATAACAAACACTGTAACCAAAATGCAACTTGAGGAGGAAAGGATTCATTCAGGGAAGTTGGGACAGAAATTCAAGCCAAAAACTGAACCAGAACCATGAAGGAATGCTGCTCAGTGACTTGCTTTCCCTGGCTTGATCAGCTGTCTTTCCAATACAACCCAGGATCATCTGCCCAAGGGTGGCACTACACACAGTGACTGTGCCCTACTCCATCAATTAGAAATTAAGAAAATGCCCCCCACAGACATACTGTCAGGCCAGTCTGATGGAGCAATTCCTCAACTGAGGGTCCTTCTTTCTGGGTGACTCTAGTTTGAGTCAAGTTGACAGAACAGAGGGTCAGGAGAGTAAACATGCTGTCTCCTTTACCAACAGTTTAAGTCAAATTAAGCCTTCCTCTGCCATTCTCTTGAGCTTTTTCAAGGCAGTGCGGATTCTAGAGTCTGTCGGGCCATGTGCTGATACAGAACTTAAATGAGCAGCTCCAGGGTTACAGTGTAAGTCCATTTGCCTTACAGAGCAGACTGTAGCAGTGGAGGAAAAGCCACAGCTGGAACAGCTTGAGGAGTAGAGAGGATGGACTGAGTGTGTCCAGAAGGCACTATATTCGAAAGAACCCGACAGCAGATACACACATTACAGTTGAGCCTTCCTCTCAGATGCCCAATTTATAGAAAAGAAGTAGGAAGGTGGAGTCAAAATTTTAAGTAATTCGATTGCATCAAGACCTGTAACCAGTTGATGCTTGCTACTGCCCACAAGCCTTCACACTCACTACCAACCAATGTACTGAAAACTTTATCAAATAAGATTTCTCAAGCCAAAAGCTTCCAGAGGTAATCCAGGCCAAAAGATTTTTTTTTTTAACATAACAGCTGCAATCATTTGGTAACAGTGGCCTTGAATAGTGATGTTGAAGGAGATTCTTCAACACAGGGAGACTCTCCAAATAAGGTGGAAGAGTTCCACAGGAAGGCATGGGAAAACATGGATGCCACCACCCAGCAAACAAGAAAGAAAAAAAAAAAAGACAAATGTGACAAGATGCTTCAAAATAGCCAGAGCACCATGGAAACTTCTAGTCTAAAATATGTTTTGTTTTTCCTGTGATTCTTCCTTTATGCAAATTTTCTATCTTATCAGTTCTCATCTGTGGCTTAATCACTGTCTTTGAGTATTTGGGACTAATGACTCCAAAACCTGGATTGCCTATAGATATTTTTAATATTTTTCTTTTTTTTTTTTAAAGCCATCGTCGTGATGGCAGACACTTTAATGCAGGAAGATTCCAATCTAGCAACATGATAACAGAAAAGGAGAACTAAAAGACACAAAAAATAAGAACGAAGCAACAAATAGATTGGTTACTGTGAAAGTCAAAAGTAAGAAAGAACAGTCAGCTGATATCCAGCCTGCACTCAAGCCGCACCACAAGAGCAAAGGTAAGTGAGATTATTTTTTTCCGGAGTTTCCAACATGGTGGCACAGTGTGCACTGTAGCGGACAGGCAGAGACCTAACCCAGTAACAGCAAAGCAATTAGGAGCCAAGACTGCCTGCACACAGAGCCCGCGACAGTGTGTTCTCCACAAATACTGGGGCGGGTGGGTCACTCAACCTAGCACCCAAGCATCTGAGGCAGTCAGCAACAGGCGCACTGAGGCCGGCATCTGTTGTGGGTGGAGCTCCCTGCCTGCATAGTCAGCCCAGCTGGGGAGCCAGAATGATTGGGTCAGTGAGAGGAGAACACAGACCCAACCACAGCTCTACCTGCCTTTCTGAGGAGACCTGTCAGCTCCCAGGTCTTCAGAGGCTAGCCCTCTCCCCACTCCAATCCCCTCTATATTGGTCCAATTGGGTCACAAGCAGTTGATGAGAGCGGCAGCCACCCTCCTCTCCGAGAGCCAGTCAGTCTATTACAGGAACCTGCCCGCCATCTGGAGGTAAACACCAGGATCTCAGGATCAGCCAACCCCCAGGGCAGGGAGTTTTCCTGAGCACCACGGTCAGGTAACAAAAGAAACAAACAGATAACACCTGGGTCTATCTGATGACAAAAGGTCAGCGCAAGAACATGGTAAAAAAAAAAAAAACAAAACAATAGGATGTCTCCAGATCCTAGCAATAATGCTACAGACAACTCTGGACAGCTGAACCCAATTGAAGCAAAGGAAAATGACCTTAATCCTATGCTTATACTAATAATAGAAGGCCTAAGGAAGGAAATCAAATACCTCAGAGAGCAACAACAAAGTACTGCAAAAAACAAAAAAAAAAAAAACATTAAAAACAAAAAAAAAACAAAGTACTGCAAAGGAGGTGATGGAAATGAATAAAGCACTTAAAGGAATGGAAGACCTGAAAAGGGAAGTTGAAGCAATGAAGAAAATCCAATCTGAGACATCCATAGAACTGGAAAACCTTAAGAAAAGAATCGGAACTACAGACACTAGCATCACCAACAGAATACAAGAGATGGAAGAAAGAATTTCAGGCTCAGAGGATAAAATTGAAGAAATGGATACATCTGTCAAAGAAAATGTCAAATCTAAAAAAGTCCTGACACAAAACCTTCAGGAAATCAAGGACACAATGAAAAGACAGAATCTCAGAATAATAGGAATAGAAGAAAGAGAAGAGTCCCACCTCCATGGACCAGAAAATATCTTCAACAAAATCATTGAAGAGAATTTCCCAAATCTAAAAAAAGAGATGCCTATAACTGTACAAGAAGCTTACAGAACCCCAAATAGATTAGACCAGAAAAGAAAATCTTCCCGCCACATAATAATCAAAACACTAAATGTACAGAACAAAGAAAGAATTTTAAAAGCTGCTAGGGAAAAGGGTCAAGTAACATATAATGGCAAACCTATCAGAATCACACCTGACTTTTCTTCAGAGACTCTAAAAGCCAGAAGAGCCTGGACAGACGTCTTGCAGACCCTAAAAACCACAAATGCCAGGCCAGACTACTATTCCCTGCAAAACTGTCAATCAACATAGATGGAGAAAACAAGATATTCCATGACAAAGCTAAATTCAAACAATATATATACACAAATCCAGCTCTACAGAAGATGTTAGAAGGAAAACTTCAACCCAAAGAGGTTAACTACACACAAGAAAGCACAGGAAGCAAATAGCATGCCTGCAGCAAAAACAAAAGAAAAGAAGCTCACTCACACACTATTTCTACCAACATCAAGATGGCAGGAAGTAACAATCACCGGTCATTAATATCTCTCAACATCAATGGACTCAATTCCCCAATAAAAAGGCACAGGCTAACAGAATGGATGCGAAAACAGAATCCCACATTCTGCTGCTTACAAGAAACACACCTCAGCAAAAAAGATAGACATTATCTCCAAGTAAAGGGCTGGAAAAAGATATACCAAGCAAATGGACCCAAGAAAAAAGCTGGAGTAGAAATTCTAGTATGCAACAAATTGGATTTTCAACCAACATTAATCAAAAGAGATGGGGAAGGACACTATATACTCATCAAAGGAAAAACCCAACAAGATGAAATTTCAATACTAAATATCTATGCCCCAAATGTAAGACCACCCACATTCATTAAAGAAACACTACTGAAGCTCAAATCCCACATTGAACCTCACACATTAATAGTGGGAGACTTCAACACACCACTCTCACCACTGGACAGACCAACAATGCAGAAACCAAACAGAGAAATAATGAACCTCACAGATGTCATGAATCAAATGGACCTAATTGATATCTACAGAACATTTCACCCCAAAACAAAAGAATACACTTTTTTCTCGGCACCTCACGGAACCTTCTCCAAAATTGACCATATAGTCGGTCACAAAGCAAGCCTCAACAGATACAGGAAAATTGAAATCACTCCTTGTAACTTATCAGACCATCATGGAATAAAGCTAGGCTTCAACAATAACCAAAACAACAGAGTGCTTGCAAAAACATGGAAACTGAACAACTCTCTCCTCAATGACCTCTGGGTCAGGGAAGAAATAAAAAAAGAAATTAAAGTCTTCTTAGAACTCAATGAAAATGAAGGCACAACATACCCAAACTTATGGGACACATTGAAAGCAGTGCTAAGAGGAAAGTTTATAGCTCTAAGTGCCTTCAAAAAGAAACTGGAGAATTCCTATACTAGCCACCTAAAAGAACACCTGAAAGAGCTAGAACAAAAAGAAGCAAACACTCCCAAGAGGAGCAGACGAGAGGAAATTTTCAAACTCAGGGCTGAAATCAACAACTTAGAAACAAAAAGAACAGTACAAAGAATCGACAAAACCAAGAGCTGGTTCTTTGAGAAAATCAACAAAATAGACAAGCCCTTAGCTAAACTAACTAAAAGGCAGAGGGAAAATACCCAAATCAACAAAATCAGAAATGAAAAGGGGGAAATAACAACAGACATTGAGGAAATCCAAAGAATCGTTAGGTCCTACTTCAAAAACTTATACTCCACAAAATTAGAAAATCTAAATGAAATGGACAATTTTCTAGATAGATTGCACCTACCAAGGTTAAATCAAGAACAGGTAAACAAATTAAACAGTCCTATAACCCTTAAGGAAATAGAAGAAGTCATTAGAAGTCTTCCAACCAAAAAAAGCCCAGGCCCAGATGGTTTCAGCACAGAATTCTACCAGACATTCAAAGAAGAGCTAACACCAATATTCTTCAAACTCTTCCACAACATAGAAACAGAAGGAATACTGCCAAACACATTCTATGAGGCCACAGTTACCCTGATACCTAAACCTCACAAAGACCCAATGGAGAAAGAAAATTTCAGACCAATTTCCCTTATGAACATGGATGCAAAGATACTTAATAAAATACTTGCAAACCGGATCCAAGATCACATCAAAAGTATCATACACCATGATCAAGTAGGCTTCATCCCAGGGATGCAGGGGTGGTTCAACATTAGAAAATCCATCAATGTAATCCACCACATAAACAAGCTGAAAGAAAAGAACCACATGATCATCTCATTGGATGCTGAAAAAGCTTTTGACAAAATACAGCACCCTTTCATGATAAAAGTCTTAGAGAGATCAGGCATACAAGGACCATACTTAAAAATAACAAAAGCAACTTACAGCAAGCCAATAGCCAACATCAAACTAAATGGAGAGAAACTTAAAGCATTTCCTCTAAAATCAGGGACAAGGCAAGGCTGCCCACTCTCTCCATATCTCTTCAACATAGTACTTGAAGTTTTAGCTAGAGCAATAAGACAACTAAAAGAGATCAAGGGGATACAAATTGGAAAGGAAGAAGTCAAAGTATCCCTATTTGCAGATGATATGATAGTATACATCAGTGACCCCAAAAATTCCACCAGAGAACTTCTACAGCTGATAAACTCCTTCAGCCAGGTGGCCGGATACAAAATCAATTCAAAAAAATCAGTAGACCTTCTTTACACAAAAGATAAACGGGCTGAGAAAGAAATAAGGGAATCAACACCCTTCACAATAGCCACAAATAATATAAAATACCTGGGGGTAACTCTAACCAAGCAAGTGAAAGACCCGTATGATAAGAACTTCAAGTCCCTGAAGAAAGAAATTGAAGAAGATATCAGGAGATGGAAAGATCTCCCTTGTTCATGGATAGGTAGGATCAACATAATAAAAATGGCAATCTTACCAAAAGCAATATACAGATTCAACGCAATTCCTATCCAAATACCAACTCAATTTTTTACATATCTGGAAAAAACAATTCTCAACTTCATATGGAATAACAAAAGACCCAGAATAGCTAAATCAATCATGTACAATAACAGAACATCTGGAGGTATCACCATCCCGGATTTCAAGCTGTACTACAGGGCAATAGTAATAAAAACAGCATGGTACTGGTATAGAAACAGACCAGTTGACCAATGGAATCGAATTGAAGACCCAGAAATAAACCCACACACCTATGGTCACTTAATTTTTGATAAAGAAGCCAAAAACATACAATGGAAAAAGGAAAGTATCTTCAATAAATGGTGCTGGTCTAACTGGATGACAACATGTAGAAGAATGCAAATAGATCCATAGTTATCACCCTGTACAAAACTTAAGTCTAAGTGGATCAAGGACCTCAGCATAAATCCAGACACACTAACATTACTAGAAGAGAAAGTGGGGAAAAGCCTTGAAATCATTGGCACTGGTAGCAACTTCCTGAATAGAACACCAATAGCTCAGGCACTAAAACAAACAATCAATAAATGGGACCTTATAAAAATTGAAAAGCTTCTGTAAGGCAAAGGACACTGTCCCTAGAACAAAACGGCAGCCTACAGAATGGGAAAGGATCTTCACCAACCCAACATCTGACAGAGGGCTAATATCCAAAATATATAAAGAACTGAAGAAATTAAACACCAAAAAATCAAATAAACCATCAATAAATGGGGTACAGAGCCAAACCGAGAATTCACAGAAGAGGAATCTCTAAAGGCTGAGAGGCATTTGAGGAAATGTTCAACATCTTTGGTTATCAGGGAAATGCAACTTAAAACAACTCAGAGATTCCATCTCACACCTGTCAGAATGGCTAAGATTAAAAACTCAAATGAGGGCTGGAGAGATGGCTCAGAGGTTAAGAGCACTGGCTGCTCTTCCAGAGGTCCTGAGTTCAATTCCCAGCAACCACATGGTGGCTCACAACCATCTATAATGAAATTTGGTGCCCTCTTCTGGCCTGCATGCATACCTGTAAGCAGAACACTGTATACATAAAAAAATAATAATAAAATAAATCTTAAAAAAAAAACCCAAAATCTCAAATGACAGCACATGCTGGCGAGGATGTGGAGAAAGGGGAACACTCCCCCATTGCTGGTGGGACTGCAAACTTGTGCAACCACTTTGGAAATCAATCTGGAGATATCTTAGAAAATTGGGAATAAATCTACCTCAAGACCCAGCCATACCCCTCTTGGGTATATATCCAAAAGATCTGTAACGAAACCACAAGGACATTGCCTCCACAATGTTCATAGCAGCTTTATTTGTAATAGCCAGAAACTGGAAACAACCCAGATGTCCATCAACTGAAGAATGGATAAAAAAACTGTGGTACATTTACACAATGGAATACTACACAGCTATCAGAAATGAGGAAATCATGCAATTCAAAACCAAATGGATGCAGCTAGAAAAGCTCATCCTAAGTGAGCTGACGCAGTCCCAGAAAGATAAACATGGTATGTATTCCCTTACAAATGGATATTAACCATACATCAGAGGATAACTATCCTACAACCCACACACCCAAATAGATAGGAACCTAGCATATCTATCCTAGGAAAAATTCTACCCACCAGTGAGTCATGGAATCTGCTGCAGGTTAGTGGAACCCCACACCCTAGATGGTGTGCCTTATCAAGCTCCAGTACGAGTGTAAGCTCTTGGGCCTCACATGACGCAAGATCTGAGGGAGTATGATATGTGAGGACCCACCTCATCTGAGGAGAAGGAGAGTACCAAGTAGAGGAACAAGGAGGGAGGGAGGGAGGGAGGAAGGGAAGGAGAGAGGGAGGGAAGGAGAGAGGAAGGGAGGGGCCAAGAGGGGAGGAGGGAGGAAACTATGTTCTAGAAATAAATAATACTTTTTTAAGAAAAGAGTTAATAAGCTTAAAAATATAATAAAAATACAATATAAAATTTTCAAACTATAATTTACCTTACTGGCATGAAAGGAAAATGGCCTTAATTTCAGATTAGAATGTTAGACTGCAAGTGGCTACAGAGATTACACAAATTTGATAGCAGCTTAAAAGTTTTTTTTTTTTTTGTTTTTTTTTTTTTTTTGTAGAGGTATAGGCTATTTCCATGGTTTGGCATTAAAAAGCAGGTAACAGGTTTAAAACACTGTAAATAAATTAAAGGTGACAGCTATTCAACCTGGTTTTACAAACCTCCAAGAGTTGAAAAAACTTAGAGCTAAGGTAAAATAATGCATGGTGTTGGCCCATGCCTTTACCTCCAGTAGAGACAGGAGGATCACTATAGAGTTAGTTGTCTTATAAATTCTAGAGTTACAAGAAACAGGGTGGTGATGGTGCACACCCTTAGTCACATTACTGGGGAAGAATACACCCTTAATCCCAACACACTAGAGACAGAAACAGGCAGATCTCAGAGCTCAAGGCCACCTGATACAAAACAAGCTCTAAACAGAGAAAAACTTTGATCCAGGAGTGGAGGAGCACATCTTTAATCCCATCAGTTGGGAACCACATGTCTTTGATCCCAAAACTTAGAATGCAGAGACAGGCACATAGGATTTGGAAAATTTAAGTTTAAAAGCTACTTACAAAAGGAAGGCTGCAATTCAAACAAATTGTCCTTTGAGATCTCAAAATATATACACTAAAGGTTTGTTTAGCTCCAAAATATCAAAATAATTTCTTCTTTAATCCAGATTGAAAGGTAATACTTTATATATTGTCAAAAAAAAAAAAACAAATTTGCTCCAGGAAAAATATTACCTGACCCCCCCCCGCCCC
>CAJQZJ010032097.1:1696948-1763723 GCA_907164525.1 Lophiomys imhausi
TCTCTCTCTCTCTCTCTCTCTCTCTCTCTCTCTCTCTCTCTCTCTCTCTCTCTGTGTGCGTGTGTGTGTGTGTGTGTGTGTGTGTGTACAGGTGTCTTTGTGCATGTCTCTGTGCATGAGTGTGTGCCCGTAGACATGGTGTATATATTCGCTGGGTTGCATGAGAAAGCTAAAAAAACACATTATTCAAAATAATGGACGTCTTCACTACATTTTTATACATGTATTCCAGCTAGCATACTTGGCTCATATTTTTCCCTTAGCACCTTCCCTTGTCCCCCTTTTTAACTCTCCAATGGGTCCCTTCCTCCCCTGAAATAATCTCAGTTTTGATTTTGTGTCACATCCACACATACATTAACATCTACACATACACAGATTTAAATCTAAGGTTCTACAGGACAGAACATGAGACATTTTTTTCTTCCCCCATTATCCTTGCTTTTGTCCCCTTTTCCTTTATCCCCTTTCTTCCTCCATGTAATTCCCTTTTCTGCTGTGTGTGTGTGTGTGTGTTTGTGTGTGGTGGTGGGGGGGGTCACTGGTGGTTTTGAGCTGCCCAAAATAGTTGCAGAGAACTGAATTTGGTTCTTCTGGAAGATGAGTGCTCACTCTTATCTGCTGAGGCATCTTCAACCCTAATGCTGTGATTTTTAATTTCTATTCTGCTTATGAGCAAAAATGACATTTGTCTCTGAGTCTGTTTTCTTTTTAATATAATGATCTCCAGTTCCAAGTGTTTCCCTGCAAATGGCATAGTTCTGTTGTTCTTTACAGCAGCCACCACAATTTTCCAGTTTCACATTCCTGCTTAAAGAGCAGCAACAAGCGGGCAGCAGAGGTGCAGCAAGCTGGAAGCAGAGATGCAGCAGAATGATTCAGTTGTGACAGCCAAGCCTTGCTCCCCATCGCCATTCAAGTCTGGCCCCCTTGGCTGCACTGTGATAGCTTCAAGTAAGGTGATAACATAAGCTTTCCGTTTTAGTCAGGCACATAATTGTGTTATCCTAATCTGTTCATTTTTCATAGTAACTGGCTCAAAAGTATAACCCAAATGAAAATACAATAATAATAATAATAATAAACAAAATCATCTGTCATTCTATCATTTTAACATAATTCAACATCTTGGGTTTTTTTTCCAATACATTTATTCTGGCCTTTTACTTCATTGTGAGAATGGTATGAATACAACTTTATATCCTTGCAAGAACTCTAGCACAAGTACTCGACTGCTAAAGACAAATTGCTTCTGAAATCTTTAATAAGTGGTATAACGACTCAAGAAGTCAGACAGTTTATAACAGCAAAGACTGTGTGACTTGAGAAGACAAAAAAGCAGGGGCTGGAGAGATGGCGCAGTGGCTGGAGAGCGTGCTCCCCTTCCAGAGGACTCCTCTACTGTTTCCTGCACACACCTCAAGCAGCTCACAGCTGCCAATAACTCCAGCTCCAGGGAGACCCCACTGCTTCTTGCCTCCCCCAGCACCTGCACGTGCACATTCCTACCTTGGTTTAGCAATAAATAATGACATTATTTTCAATG
This sequence comes from Lophiomys imhausi, assembly GCA_907164525.1. NCBI lineage: Eukaryota > Metazoa > Chordata > Mammalia > Rodentia > Muridae > Lophiomys > Lophiomys imhausi. The sequence goes on from CAJQZJ010032097.1 coordinate 1,698,495, forward strand.
TCTCATAATCAAATGACCCAAGGGAATTGTGAACTTAGCATCAAAGATAAATATGCATCACAGAACAAACAAACAAGCAAACAAAAGCCCCGTGGGATCTCTGCGACTGTTACTTAAGCTTCTTTGCTTTCGTGAAAGATGAATAAAAATTGATTTCTCTGCCCTCCATTTATGGGCTCCTCCCAGTCACAAACACTCTGCATGTTTGTGTGCCAGTACCCTTTTGACTGAGCTATATATCATGTTAATAAAACATCAAGTCACCAAGTATTGTTAACCTGGCCACATTCCCCTGCTCCTGATAAGCTGTAACACTGTGATATCAACACTGGAACTTCACAGCAGGAATTTTCCACATTTCTGTTGTGACAGAAATTATTTGTGAGCTAATAGATTTTACAGCTGAACCTACTGAGTCAGCATTCCTTGATATTGATATTTAATCCCTCTTCCCTCTTGGGTCTGAGGTCCACACTAGTTCTCCAATCACGGCAAGCCAGCATGAAGCTATAGAAGTTACTCTGTAAGCCAAAGGACACTAGGGAGAGCTCATGACATCTTTAATGCTTTACTGTAGGGCCCGATGAGCAACTGTCTTCAGAGGGCTGGCCTCTCCACACAGCTCAGCTGTTCAGCCAGTAAATCTGTGCCTCATATCATACGTATAGTAATGCAGCTGGGATGTATGAACTGACAGACTTCTCAAAAGTGAAGTGTGAGATTAAGAAAAACTTTGAAGCTAAGTTTTCCTTCCGCATAAAGTAACATAAATTCCTATTCGCATGCACAAACTGAAATTTCTCTGTAAATAATGCATGGTTCGGCAAAATATATGCAAAGAAAGAAAAGGTTTGCAGCATCTATTACACCTATGTACATAAATGAATAAGCTTAGCAAGACAGGAAAGTAATTTGAAATGGAGCTGAGAGACATGGCATTTGAACTGTGAAGATTTCTACAGAAAAATGACACATTTTTACTCTTGTAAAACTTCTAGATGTTTTTCAAAATGCATCTGAAAGTAGCTCTTCACATTCGTAGGTAAATCCTCCCAGACCTTCATAAATTCCCAAATTTTTGGCAGAGGTCCTACTTCTCTTTCAGATCATATTTCATGGAATGCTGCGTTTTCTAGAAATATCCCCCATTACTGAAGTCATGCCCTCCCGTTCTGTGGGTTTTCATAATACACAAATGTGTACAGTGAGTGTGGACAGAAACTGGCAGAGAAGAGTAAAGCTCTCATTTCATATTGACATGCAGAAGCTGTGTAATTGTCTGGGCTCACTAGAAAACAAGTGTTGAGCTTCTGCCTCCCATCCTCTATCTCCAATTCATATCTTCCAAAGTTGCAGTGAAATATATATTGTGGATCTGGAGATCCAAGAGAAATCACTGCAAACTTTACTTTCCAAACCTTTAAAGGACAAAGGTCAACTCTTACTACCGATCTGATGATGCAAAGCTCACAGGTGCTGCATAAAATGTTTTTAGGGAGGCTTTTAAAGGGCATCAAAAGATCTTTGATGTCTTAAAGTAGAATGATTTATCACTCAGAAAACATTACTTGATAAGTAATTATCAAAGGTTCACATTCAAGAGAACTGAGGCAATCAGCCACTGAGGCTGTAAATCCGATCCTCTTTGCATCCTTGAAGTGTTGCTTCAAGGGGACGGTGCAGTGGCTATCAATACAATCCTGACTGTGGGAAGAGGCATCCCTTCATTCTGTCCACATTTGTGGTAGACATTTTTGCAAAAGTAAAGTTTGGTACATATAAGCCTTAGGTTCTGCTAAGACTTTCCAATTGTTTCAGCACAGGGGTGGGGGGGGGGACACTTAAATTCCTTTTAAATTGTCATAAGAAATCCAAGTTAAAAAACACAGAAGTGTCATGATTATGATTATTATTATTTAGACAAGTTCAGGTTTCTGCAACTGAAACCAGCCTAAACTAAGAAAATACTTGATCTATAACCAAGAAAAATACCTTTGACGAGGAGGCCTGCAGGGTATGCAGGCCTGCACAGCCTAGAGGGCTATGCAGAGCATCTTCCTCAGTCACCCTTCACCTGTTTTTGTTTGTTGTGCTTTGTTTTTTTGTACAGGTCTCTCATTGAAATCAGGTCTGGAGTCAGGTAGTCTGCATGCTTTTGCAAAAAATATTGCATTCAATGAGCCATCTGACTAGCTTTAATACTTTTGGGGTTTGGGGGGGTGTAGAATTTAAATTTCTTTTTATTTATGTGTACGTGTGTATATCTATGCATTGATATGTACACAACATATGTGCAGGTGCCCTCAGATACCAATTAGACATCTTGTGCCTCCAAGTTTTAAAAGTCCTGGTGCCAGGAATGAGTTACATCTTGTTGAGTCATTGGCCAAAGGGGTCTTATCCACAAACTTCCACCAAACATCATAGGCTATTGCTAAGGCTCTTAGTTGCTCCCCACAACCTACTGGTAAGACCCTATTGCTTAAGAAAACACTTTCTTATATTCTCAAACACAAATAAGTCAAGCTGATGCCTAACTAGAAGCTTCATCCCTTCCGACTAGCATTTATGATACTAGAAGGCGCTCTGCAACTTAGAAGAGAAATGTAATCTTCCATATTACTGAGCTGCAAACCCTATGACCTACAACAGCTACCTACCTGCCAGATGGACTGGTATAATAGTGTGACAAATGTTATAAGAGTAACCAAATATTTATTTATTGTATTTAAGGTCCACTCTATGAGAAGGAACCCATACCTGACACTGCTAAAGAGGATAAGAGTCTGAAACTAGATAGGTCATGGGCTTAAAAAAAACCCTATACCATCATTCTGCCTAAAGAACATAGCGATAAAATAACACCTAAGGACACAGTAGTAGACCCATTGATTAGTGTCTTTCTCAACCCTCATCAGAGAAGTTTCATCTTGCAGTAGATGGGAAATCGCACAGAAATCCACAACTGGACACTATGCTGAGAGTGAGAGACTTTGAAGTACTCAGTACTAAATGGGATGTCTTCATCAAACTCCCGTCCTCGAGGTTTAGGGATCTATATGGGAGAGGCAGAAAGACGAAAAGAGCCTTAGGGAATGGATGACTACAAGGAAACATCTTCCTGACACAACAGAACTGATGTACATATGGACTCATAAAGGCTGTAGCAGCATGCACAGACCTGTACAGGTTCAAGACAAAGGAGATCTCAGCTCCGAGACTGGCAAGTGAGCATAGAGGTCCCACCCCTAACCAAAGAGCTATCAGCAATTGATCCCCACTGGCAAAGGGAAAATGAGTTTTCTCCAATGGAGTATCTTTGGTATATTAACCACACTCCAGGGCAATCCCATACCCAAGAGTAATTGGCCAGCACAAACTAAACCCAGTTATATTTTTTGTGGACTCTATTTCATTTGGGTTTATTTTGGACTTTTTTCTCTTATTGGTCTTTTGCTTGTTTGTTTTGATTTTTGATTTTGTGGTTTGCAGGAGGAGTGTGTGTGTTTTATTTTTTTGTTGTTTTTTATTTTTGTCTCAACTTTTTATTTTTTGAAATAGAGAGAAAGAACATAAAATTGGGTGGGTAAGGAGGTGAAGATGATTTGGGAAGAGTTGGGGGAAATGATCAAAATACATTATCATTAATTTCATTTTTAAAAAAAGAATCCAAAAACATATAAAAGGAAAGAGGGTCCTCTAGTTTAGATCAAGATGAGGGATGCTTCTGTATGTTTAAGGTGTGAGAAAAGTTACACTCCCCTCTGCCCAGTTTTCAGAAATAGAATATTTTAAAGGAATAGCCAAGTATGCTTAGCCTTGAGAGAGAGAGAGATAAAGAGAGAGAGAAAACACCTTTTGCAATCACCTTGCTGTTGTCAGGCATTCAGGCAGGAATGATGAACAAGAAGAAAAGGAGAACAATAAATCCCTGCCATTTTTTCCCCACTTTGACTCTGTCCCACACTAGTTGGAATCTCTGTGGGGACCACTGAGTGCAGAGGCCAGAATGAAGAAAGGAGGAAGAGAAACCTGGACATGTAGGAGTGCAATACTTGTATAGATCCCTTCCCTTCTATGGGATACTTAGCTGGGATAAAGCAATAAATCTAATAATGAATTTCATGGTGTTTATGTTGTAATGCCCAGCAACTCAAAGGGAGGCAGTTTAGCTCTTCAGGCCTCCTTCTCAAATCTTATGTCTAACAAAGACATAAATCGTAATACCTACCTTCAATCCAAGGCCTTGAACAGCAACAACAACAAAAACAAACAAATAATAAAAGCACTCTGTATGCATCTTTGAAGCCAGTTTTTATACCATTGCATTTCCTTCTAAGTCAAAGGCATGGCTTAGACTTATGTCCTCAGCAACCTAATGAAAGTAGCATGCAATTCATTTGTGAGTCTTGGGTGAACAGTACTGGGTAGGAAATTATGCGCCTGTATGTATTACGCGGGCAATTAACCCAGCTTTGTCAATTGAGGTAGTGACAGCTGCTAATCATGCCTTCTAATTCTCTATTTTAAATTTGTTATTATTACTCTTGCAGCAATTTTCTGATCTCTTTCCTTTCTCTCAGCTTCATTTTGTTTTTCCTTCAGAAAATTCTAACTGAACTCCTGACCTTTTAAGCTGGAAAACTGCCTCCTTTGAAGTACAGGCATCATTTCAGTTTTTCCTTCTAGCTTCCTGATTCGAGCTCCCTCTGCTGACTGAACAGACTCAGTTCCAAGGCAATATTCAGAGGTTATGTAGTCTACCCTCTCATAAACTGTCCTATTTTCCTTTTTATTGCTGTGATGAATACCGTGACCAAAGCAATATCGTCATGTCTTAAGGAGGAAAGGCATCTTACAGACTATAGTCTACCTTGAAGAGAAGACAGAATAGAAACTGAAGCAGAGGCCTTGAAGAAAAGCTGCCTCTTGGCCTGCTGTCCATGGCTTCCTCAGCTTGCTCAGCTCGCTCTTTATACAACACACGACCACCAGCCCAGGGGTACCACCATTCACAGTGGGATGAGCCCTCTCTCATCATTCATATATCAAGAAAACACCCCAGCAACTTGCCTACAAGTCAATCTTATGGAAGCATCTTCTCAACTGAGGCTTCCTCTTCCCAGATGACTCTATGAACCATAACATGCGTTAAAAAAAAAAACCTTATTGTGTACATTCCATTGATTAACCACACCACTTGGTTTTAATGTTCTCTCGGTACCTAGCCGTTGACTCATGACACCTGGGGGACCCGAATGATTCCAGGGAAACAGCTTGGAAAGAACACCTCTTCATTCCCCCTGAAAATTCTAAACAATGTTTATGCTATGATGCTTTTCAGAATAACATCTGGAAGTAGCTACTGGTCTGATGAGGATAACCCACATGAAGCTACCCTATTCACAGTGTATGTGTGCCCCAGACGGCTTGGTAGGAGCCCTCCCTCCTTCCTTCAGCCCTTACAGCACATCTTCCAGACTGCAGCACTTCACATGGAGACACAGCAAACGGCCTTTTGAAGTCAAACCCTGTCACCTGAAGCACATCAATTTAAACTGCGCTAATTTTTTGAAAGCTCCCTAAAAAAGTAATTTCCACTATAAAGAAGGATCAGCTGGCTTGCTTGTGGGACTCGTCCACCCCTGAAGCCTGTGATCCTGTGATATGATCCAATTTGCCTTCGTAGAGGGCTGTCTGCTGAGTTAATTGTATGCACTTCTTTGTGCTCATCTCTTATGTTTATTTCATTGCAATATTTACAAAGGGACTTGCAGAATAAGTCACTATGCAAATGGGAGCATGCATACAAGATCCAGAGGAATATTAAAATTCATTAAGCTTATTTACATTTAAAGTATTATCATGTATATTTGAGCATAGCCCACCTGCCAGAAGGGGTGTTAGGCCACAGCAACAGTCCACCAAATAATCTATTCACTGTCCTTATTTCCTTGTCAAGTAAAGTAAAAACTTCCTTATTTTGGACACATTCAAAATCACTACCAAGTTGCTTTATTCATCAGCAGTTCTTATTTCTAGAGGAGTTTAATACAAATTTCAAGTTATCCAGTGACCTTTGAAGGATGAATTTCCTTGAAGAAGATTTCCCATCTCTATTAATTTTGAAGTACAATGTTTCTCTTATCACCCACTTGGAAATGAAGGAGACCAAACTCATCCTATTAGTGACTGACAAAAGAAAAAAAGATTTTTGTCTGCCTGAAATCCTCCCCTATCCATCCCAAGGATCTCCATTGTCTACAAAGAAGGAAAATATGAAAGAGGAGCCACCAAAGAAATGGCCTGGAGATTTTTGAAGGCAAAGCAAACATCCAAAACAAAATTTCTTTCTTTCTTTTCTTTTTTCTTTCTTTTTGTTGGGAGGTGGGGGTGTAACAGATTGAAACAAGATCATCACAGTAACATTTAACATTCTCTATAGCTATGAGAAAGGAATCTGTTGTAGCCCACTTGGCTTTGGGTTATATAGTGGGGAGAGAGAAAAAGTGTGATCCATGAGTGCTTTCTGACAGGACAAACCAGGTGAAGGGTGGGTTTTGTTCAACCTATGCTTCCTTGGGTTTGTGAATACAAGTTAATGAGTGGGAGGAGATGGGAGACTAACACCTTCCCATGAAGGTAGAATGTTTATGTCATAGTAATGAGAAGAGAAGAAGCTGAGTGGTGAGTGGTATCAAGGTAAAATAAACCCAGTAATGGAGGGCAGCCACACCACAATGAGTTTCCGATAAATTACTATGGACTCATTTTCTGGTGTATATGTGTAGGGGCGGCATGGCATGAATACCTCCCTCCCCACCTCCATGTATCTTCAGTAAAGTCTACATGTTTTTTTTGAGGGTGGATGATTCCAAGCATAGAGAGATTTCCATGAAAGTCTAGGTGCTGGGGCACTCAGCCACAAGGACTTAGAGCCTAGAAGTAGATGGCTCTACATCGCTACATGTGAGAATCATGAACCCAGAGACTGTGTGTGAGCCCAGGAAGGCTCCCTGAGTGTCATCAAACCATGGGAATGGTGAAGTGAACACTGGGGTCTTAAACCTTAGCCTGAATGAGGATCATGCAGGAAGCACTTGTTAAAACTGACTCTGACCATCAGAATTATACCTGAATTCTCCTCAGAAACTTTAAAAGCCAGAAGGGCCTGGGAAGACATCTTACAAGCCCTAAGAGAACATAGGTGCCCAGCCAGACTACTATATGCAGCAAAATTCTCTATCAACATAGATGGAGAAAACAAGATATTCCATGACAAAACCAAATTTAAACAGTATCTACCCACAAATCCAGCCCTACAGAAGATCCTAAAAGGAAAATTCCAACCCAGAGAAGATATCCGCACCCAAGAAAACAGAAAAAGCAAAAAACTCCACTGCAGCTAAACCAAAAGAAACACACAGCCACCACCTACATCAAAATAACAGGAAATAACAACCTTTGGTCACTAATAGCCATCAACATCAATGGACTCAACTCCCCAATAAAAAGACACAGGCTTACAGAATGGATCTGTAAACATGACCCATCATTTTGCTGCATATAAGAAATGCATCTCACTAACAAAGATAGACACTGTCTTACAGTAAAGAGCTGGGAAAAAGTTTTCCAAGCAAATGGGCCCAGGAAGCAAGCTGGAGTAGCCATCCTAATATTAAAGAAAACAGACTTTCAACTGAAGTATATTGAAAAAGAGGGAAGGCACAACATACTGGTTAAAGGAAATACTCATCAAGAGGACATCTCAATATTGAACATCTATGTCCCAAATACAAGGGCACCCACATTTGTAAAAGAAACTCTTCTAGAGCTTAAACCTCACATTGATCCCCACACATTAGTAGTGGGAGACTTCAACACCCCACTCACAACAATGGACAGGTCATCAAGACAGAAACCAAACAGAGAAATAATGAGCCTAATAGAGGTCATGAAACAAATGGACCTAACAGATATCTATATAACATTTCACCCAAACACAAAAGAATACACCTTTTTCTCAGCACCACATGGAACCTCCTCCAAAATTGACCATGTAGTCAGACACAAAGCAAGCCTCAACAGATAGTACTGGTATAGAAACAGACCAGTGGATCAATGGAATCAAATTGAAGACCCAGAAATGAACCCACATACCTATGGTCACTTAATTTTTGACAAAGAAGCCAAAACCATACAATGGAACAAGGACAACATCTTCAACAAATGATGCTGGTCTAACTGGATGTCAACATGTAAAAGAATGAAATTAGACCCATACTTATCACCTTGCACAAAAATTAAGTCCAAATGGATCAAAGACCTTAACAAAAGCCCGATACACTAAATCTAATAGAAGAGAAAGTGGGGAAAACCCTTGAACTCATTGGCACAGGAGACAACATCCTGAATAGAACACCAATAGCTCAGACTCTAAGACCAACAATCAATAAATGTGACCTCATGAAACTGAGAAGCTTTTGTAAGGCAAAGGACACTGTCATTTGAACAAAATGGCAACCTTAACATTGGGAAAAGATCTTTATCAACCCCACTTCTGACAGAGGGCGAATATCTATAATTTATAAAGAACTCAAGAAATTAAACACCAAGAAATCAAATAATCCAATCCAAAAATAGGAAACAGAGCTAACCAAGAATTCACAAAGGAGGAATCTCTAATGGCAGTGAGACATTTGAAGAAATGCTCAACATCCTTAATCATGAGAGAAATGCAACTCAAGACTACTCTGAGATTCCATTTCACACCTGTCAGAATGGCTAAGATCAAAAACTCAAATGACAGCACATACTACGAGGCTGTTAAGAAAGAGGAACACTCCCCCATTGCTGGTGGGAGTGCAGGCTTGTACAACCACTATGGAAATCAGTGTGGTCATATCTTAGCAAATTTAGAATAGCCCTACCTCAAGACCTAGCCATAACACTTCTGGGTATCCACCCAAACGATTCCTCACCAAACCATGAGGACATATCCTCATCTTTGTTCATAGCACTCTTATTGGTAATAACTAGAAACTGGAAACAACCCAGATGTCCCTCAACTGATGAATGGATAAAAAAAAATTGTGGTGCATTTACACAATGGAATACTACTTAGCTATCAGAAACAAGGAAATCATGCAATTTACAGCCAAATGGATGGAACTAGAAAAGCTCATCCTGAGTGAGCTAACCCAGACTCAGAAAGATAAACATGGCATCTACTCACTTATAATTGGATTTTAGCCATATGGTACAGGATAACTATCCTACAACCAGCACACCAAAAGGATCAGCAACATAGACTTTGTTACCTATTAATGGGACAATTTGCCCTAGGGGTGTCACCATGTAGGCTCATATGATTGTTGAACTGAGAGGGGATGATATGTAGGGACACTCCACATTGGAGGAGTAGTATGGGTGGGAGAGGAAGGAGAGGGTGGGAGGGTGGAACTGGGAGGGGTGGAAGGAGGGCACTGTGATGGAGATATAACTTGAAGTAATAAATAAACAAAAAAAAACTGACTCTGTGTCCCACCCTAGCTTCTTATTCAGTAGATCTAGGGTGGGCTGGGGTGTATGTATTTTTAGACAGTTCTAGAAATGAAGGGAAACACTGAAAACATCCCTGTTGAGATATGGGAATATGGGGAAACTTCATTGCTATTACTTGGACACTTATCATCTAAGCCTTTGTCCAAGGTGGGAGTTCTAAATACTAGATGCCATGGTAATTAATGAAGAAACAGACTCCATATTTGTTACTTTTTAATTACTGTGACAAATACCTGACAGAAGCAACTTAGGAGAAGAAATACTTATTTTGACTCATGATTTGAGGAGATCTATCCTGTTGTGATGAGGATAACATGGCAACAGAATCCCGAGGCAGTTGGTGGCATTGTATCTATTCTCAAGGAGCAGACAGAGATGATCATCTCTGTCTCCTGGAGTCAGGAGCTTGGGCATTTCCTCCCCTAGCTTTATGATGTGAAATTCAGCCTTTGATTGTGATTCTAAGGTGAGTTAGGTCAGACTTTCTTACTTTCCCCCTTTTAGTCAGAGTGGCTCTTCTATCTTTCATTAAATCTCCGTGAAAATGCCCTCACAGACTTGCCCAGAGGTATGTCTTCTAGATGGATCTAAATTTAGTCAAGTTGACAATGAAGATTAGCAATATCACAGTATTACAGGTTAAACCAATATTCTGAGAGGTAGGAAGCTAGGCCTTCACAATTTTCTAGAGCTCTGCAGCTAGTTGAGTATAACATCAGGATTGGGAGGCCCTACCATAAGGTAACAATCAAGATGAACTCTGGGAGGGCAGAAGTTGTGTTTGCCAACACAGAATATTAAAGTATGGAAAAAGATAACCCCAGGTTATAGAAACTTAGGGAATGAGATGGACCTTCACACCTTCTCGAATGTACGTGGAGCCCTAGATCTCCTATCAGAAATGTGGAGAATACTGCTTCATAGAAGTACCTTGGAAAAAGTATCCAAGTTGGTAAAACTGTGTGGATCTCTCTGGATCAGGGACACTAAAGAAAAACTTACTGGGGCAGAAAAATGAGATGAGAGGCCTGGCCTCCAAAGACGGAGCCTATGAAAGCACTCATGTAGTTGGAAAAGTCAGGTCCCCACAGTTGCCTTTTAAAACAAACAAACAAACAAAACATTCATCAAGGTCTTCCCATTTTAATTTTTAGTACAGGAACAGAAAACTGTGACGAAACAAAATTTTACTCAAAACTGAATTATAAGGCAGATTACAGACAGAAATTCTAAAAAAGATAATGTTAGGACCGAACGTTTGAGTCCTAAATTATGACTGACCTACTGCAGTCCCTGCGTGGGCACTGCAGATTGCAGTCTGAAAACCACTAGTAATCTTAAATCTATCATCAACCTTCATTTTTTATTCAGAAGGCTGATCTTGCTCTATACAAGAGAAAAATGTAGAACTATGTTATACTGGCTGAACTCGAGGAAGATAAGAGGACAGGCTTTATTTTGACCCTCAGGTTGTAGGAGATTATAAGATTAGGGAGTAAGAACTATCAGCATAATTCATAACTGTTCAAAGAATAACATAGGGCTAATAATCTGTGGCACTCCCTTGGTAAGTCAACCAATTAGTATATCTTCATATTTGCCCTTCATTCTATGTATAGTCTACAGAGCTCAAATCCATCACTGTTCTTGGTCATTCTTCTCTGTGTATTTACTTTCTTAAGATGAAGGGAAAGTAGACCAGAAGTACCTTTATGTATTGGCTTCAAATTTAGCCTGTCTGAGATTGAGTTTTTTGACATAAATGCTTTTACATCTACATGGTTTGAGGCTTAGATTTACCACCTTATGTCACCAACCAACAAGGTCTCTATAAACAAAATAATAAAGCACATCAATGAAGAAAGACAATTCAGAATAGAAATATATGTAGGTAGCACATCTGTCGTAACAGATGGGTAAAATGGAGAAGCCCATGTGGGATTGATTACCCCGCACAGACCTGCTTCCCTATGTCTTACTTAATGTCTTTAACGCTATATCTTTAGTTTACCGCTACTCATTTTCTCCGCTTAATGTGTTTGTTTCCTCCTTACCACAAATATTATTTTTCATTATCAGTTCTCTAACCTAAAAAGCAAAATGAGTCCTATCTGGATGTGTGCAATAGGAAAAGCTAGAACAATCACTCCTACTCACTTCTTAGCCTTGGTTTTTTTTTTTTTTCAGCTATACAAAATTCAATATATTCCTGCAGGATTAACAAGGAAAACATTTAAAGACAGGAATAGAATGAGAACATATGGCCCCTACTAGTACCTCCCTCCTGAGTTTCAGTTTGCTTCTCTTTACATACATTACTACAATCTTTGACATAAACTTTTTAAATATCATAATATAATATAACATAACATAACATAATATAATAGCAATCCAGATTCTGATAAAGAGGTGAAAGTGGAAGTATTTAAACTTTTATTACATATGCCATGTGTTTTTCTTCAACTTACTTTATTATTGATTAGTTGACAACTTCATGCATGTATATACTATTTTCTGATTAATCTCTCCCACACACCCTCTTGAATCCCGACTCTATCAAGATCATCCCCCATCCCTATAATCTTTTTACTAGAATCATATCATTTAGTTTCATTAGGGCCATCTGTGTGACCATCAAATTGAAACTATTCCTTATAACCTGCTGGTATCATCATTGGGTATGCAACTGAAGGCAATGGTTTCCCCTTGCACCAAATCTATCCATAGAAAATATTTTAGCAGTGAGGGGCAAGGCCCCCTGGATCTTCCTCTGTCCATGTTTGGTTGTTGATGGACCTATTTTCCTACAGATCCAGTTCAGGCACCCATAGCTGGTGTGTGTTCATGATTGCAATGACTGTGTCTGGCCCAGAAGATGACATTTTGCATCCCTCCACTCTATCTTCGGCCTTACATTTTTTTTGCCCTCTCTCCCATAGTATTACTTGGGCCTTAGAGGGGGTGCATACCACATGTTCTGATGTACACATAGACTATAAAAGGTTATTGTAGTAAAGAAAATTAATATGTCCACCATCTTACAGATCTGCCCTACTTGTGTGTGTATGTCCCATATATGTGAAGCACTGGGAAAAACCTATTTGTAGTAGTATTCCCCAGCAAAGTACAATGGTGATTTCACCTCTAGTGTTGGGCATTGTATCTATGAATTAGATCATCTTTCACATCCACCACTTAGTCTTCTGTAATTGACATCTTCCTCTTCCTCCCACAATCATAGTTACCATAGCTAAACTCTCTGTGTAATTACCTTTTTTTGTTTGTTTGTTTTTATGTGTGTAAGTGTATATGTGTGGGGTGATGTGTGCAATGTGTATGCATGTGTGTACCTACAGGTTCAGGTACCTGTGTGCATACACATGAAAGCCACAGGACACTGGGCGGCCTGTCCTATCATTCTCTACTTTATTCCTTTGAGACTAGATCTGTCATTGAACCAGAAATTAGGCTGGCAGCCAGCAATTCCCAGTAATGCTCCTCCTCCCACCTACTCCACCACCACCACCACCACCCTGCTACTGAAGTTACAATAATCTGTGCAGCCAACTGTGGCTTTTTACATGGATGTTGGGGTCTGAATCCAGTTTCTCACAACTGTACAAGGGCCCATGCTCACTGACTCCATCTCTCCAATCCTCCTTTTTATTTTTTAAAGTTTAATGATATGGTTATGTTTATGTCACATGGAAAAGATCCAGATAGACTTAAATACATTGTTAAAACAGACTACAGGGCTGGTGAGCTGGCTTAGTGTGTCAAGACTGACTACTTTAGTTTGAGCCCTAGCCTGGCACCCATATAGTGGAAGGAGCGCCAACGCCTGGAAATTGTCTGTACCTTCTACACATTATATCATGGTGCACATACAAACACATAAATAAATAAATATGACAGATTATAATATAATCTGTCACATATTATATTATTCAATATTATGAATAATCAACGTAAATTTAATTAGGACTTACCACCTATTTTTTTTTAACTAATCCACATTATCCCCACACCTCACCACACCAGGGTATAGCCATAAACATACCCCAGAAAAAAAAAAATCATATGATAAAATAGGAAACTAATTTCATTTCTAAAAGTCAAGTATTTTAAACAAAAGGTTGAACAAGTCCTAGTGTGCATGTTATGGCTCGGGTAATAATTATTCTTTAATGGAAACTGCACTACCATCAAATTCTCCTTCAGCAGGTACCTGCTTTCATCCTCTGGGACAGAGTTATGATGTAGTCATGAAACTGAAGCACAGAAGATTTAAGACATTCCCTGGCAGAAAAAAAAAATCAAATCAGACTTAATTTAAAGGTAGGTACATTTCATTTTAAAGACCCTTTTTATGAGGGTGAAAAAACAGGTCATTGAGTTTGATAGCTTTTAGTATAAATAGATAAACAAAGCTCATACATAAATATATATTTATATATTTACTTTTTTGAATGTATGGTGAGTTTAGTTGTGGAATTCATCTCTTGTAAAGTGTTTAAGCTAAAAAATCAACCTGTCAAAAAGATCTGTTTTCTGTGGTTTTCCTCTTACCTACTTATCTGATGCTGGTTATTTATATTCTGGATTACTGGTGGAAAGTCTTCATTTTTAACTTTGAAACGTCCTTTTAAATTAAAAAAAATACGTATATATGATTTGGTGAGTTCTTTGTGTAGTGAAAATTAATAAAGAGAGGTTAGTTGCTTCAGACTAAGGCTCCTGTCCATAAAGCAGATTAACTCAGATTTAGAAATGTAATATTAGTGGTTCACCTCAGGCCCCTGGGAGGAAGGGACTACATCTTAGATGACAGATTGATTTGAAAAGCAGAATGTAAACTTCTTAATTTACCACTGCAGGACAGTCTCTCTGGAAATGATCACCAGGAGACAAGTCACAAATCAGGAAGATGTTGATGGCCTCAGATTTGGGGGAGGGTATGTTTTCCATTTGCCTAACAGACAGAAATTAGTCCACAGCGGCGATTCTCCATCGTTAGGCTACCTCAGACTCACCTAGGGACTTGTTAAGACAAATAGCTAAAGTCATCCCTAGCATTTCCTAATCCGTGGGTCTGTAATTGTATCCAAGAACTGATATTTTTACAAATCCCCAAGTGAGGTGTAAGCCTTGGGTCTCAGGGCCACAGTCCAGGGATCTATATGAATCACACTAGTTCAGAAATAGACCTTTTTCTCCACATAAATTAGTGTTGGTATTTAGAACTGAATCCATTCTCCTAAAGAACTGAATTCACAAACCTTTTACTTTCCAAATAAGAATTCTTCATGAGTCAACTGGGGACAACTTTACCTGCTGGCATAATTCTCAAAAACTTACCATGCACTGTGTGCTTTAGATGACTCCTTCCTAGCAACGATATTTGAAAACATTATTTTCTCACTGTGACCGCAGCTTCCGATCGATTTCCTAAATGAATGACTTGGGTACATGGTTATTTCCACATGCTGAACGATGAATATTGTTGGCTTCTACTTGAATCTTCAACCTTTTGTTAATTTCTGAATCTGGAAATGCCTCCTGGAACTGTAAAGATCATATCCATCTATAATCAGCAACAACAAAAATACACACATGGCTTCCAGGAGATCTCTCCTTGCGCTTACCTTTCAGAAGAAACCTGACTTGAATTATTACCCAGGTACTGCAGCTTTTCAAACCACTATCTTGATCTTGCTTCTTGTTCTGTCCTTCTGTGAATGTCAATTGATTTGGTCTATTTACACATTGCTTCACTGTTTGAAGGAGGATGCCCTAGTCCCCTGATTCACCTTACCATTACAGTAAGAAAGAGTCACAAAATTAGGAGGAGATAACAGTACCTACATTAGAAATCAAAAGCTTGCCATGATATTCTCAGTGTAAATCTCATTGGTTGGCACTATAAAAAAAGAACTATTTCCAACATTCAGAAGGGTGACGAGTTTTAGGCATAAATGTAACTAGCCCTCTTCCCCCAAAACTGGTATCCCATTAGGGAAGCTAAAGGGAAACCTCATTGTCCAGCAAGCACTTCACGATGGGCTTGAATGGCCCAACACAGACTTCAGCTCCCACAACAGTGAAAGGGCATCAGAATGGTCCTGGAGTCCCCAGCCTAGGCAGTAACCACTGGACCTAATTACAAAGAAAACATGCACATACTCTGTTTCTTCTGAAAGAACTGCAGGTTCACTAAGTCATTATTATGTGATATCAGTGTCATTAGTGGAACACAGAGACTCAAGAATTGTGAATATAGCTGTTCACACAAAAAAAAAGAGCATTACCGCCAAACATTCCCGAAGCCCTGCCTCAAGCAGAAAGGACTCCAGAAAGGGCATCCCATCCAATCCCCTTCCTATATGCCATACCATCACAGTGGGCCAGCTACAAGAGTTGCAAACTGCATGGGACATCACCCCTAATCTCAAGGGTAAAGAGAGGCTGTATAAACTTACCAGAAAAGGAAGGAGGGACGTGGCATGCTGTTCCTTATCCTATTTCAATTTGCCGCATTCAGGGAAGTTGGTATCTGTAGGGGAAGCAATGGTGCTGTGACAAGATCATAATGGGACAGAGTTCCTGACTGTGGCAGCACTGATTCACTGTGCAGCCATTGTGCCTAACCTTGTCTCAAGAGAAAGCTCCCACCATACGCACCGCAGCACAGGGACAAAAGTTCTCAGCTGGCACTTGCTCTTCTACTTCACCGAGGGAAACCAAAGCAATGGCTACTCTCTGTGCCTTGTCTTTTCAAATGAGACAGGGAAGCGCTGAGGAGAGTCACCAGCCTCATAGAACTGGTGACCTATTTCAGTGCGTAGAGTATCAGTCACCTCTTGAAACCATCATTCCCGAGTTCTGAGTTCCATCAGACACACCTCCTAGTCCTCCTCTGCCTCGTCAGTGCTTCGACCTCCTTCATCAAAGTCTGCAACACTTTTCCTTGAGGATCTCTCTTTGAAGGAAGGCACTCTTTCTCTTCTCGAATCCCATACTTCAGATCAGTCCCAGTAGGCAACTTGACTTGTGCAGATGCTGAGCTTTCTCGCTTTTACAATAAAAGAGTTGGCAGAACCCAGGAGAAACAGCCCTTCTCTTTATGGGAGAGTCTATGTCTCCAATAGCAATTGAAGCAGAACCTGACTTCATTAGAATCCTCCTGACCACCAAGCTCGCTCCACCGTGTGCCTACAGAAGGCAAAGTAAGCCACAACACAGTCCATCTGGTTGAAGTTGAAACATGAAGATTATTATTTCAATCTTAAACAGGCGATTGAATGACTCCCAATCAGGCTGTCTTGTGTACCTGGCAGGCGTGCGCGCATACACACACCTGGGATTTGGCAGCAATGGCTTCCCAAAGGCTGAGTTATGGCTTGGGACCCTCTTTCTCTGTGTCTAATCAGTCCTAAAGATGTCTAGCACTCATCCACTCATAGACAGACATAGCCAACTCCCCAAAGAGAATTTTCACAACACAATGCAGCCTAAGACGAAAGCAGACACATTTTTTTATACTATCATATAAAAAAAAAGTTCCTTTTCCTTTCAGCCAGTGTCACACACTAGTCCATTCCTTTGATCTGTGTGTTTTCCTCTCCTCTCACTCTCTTTCACATGTGTATATGTGTCTATGTCTAACAGGGTACCTGGCCCTGTGTTTTCAGCACCGTAAGTGTTCAATAAATATTTCCTAAATATATAAATAGCTCATAATCCAAAGGCCACCTTGGGTGTAATAACTGCTGGCTGATTATCTGTTAGTGCAATCTCCCCAACTACACCCTGTTCCAGAATAAGATTAGAGACAGCCTCCCTGGGCACACAGAGGAATTCAGCCAAGAAAATCTTGGCCCTGACTTCAACATCCAACATCCTTGGGACCTATGCTTGGAATGCTGACAGAGACGTTATACCAAGAATGGAGCCAAGCCATTGTCTGATGAGGCCCTTCAAGGATGCAGGGAGAGGACTGCCAGATTGGCTCAGCTGTTTGGATCCATTCAAACCATCCTCTCCTTGATTTGTAAAGTTAATCACAGCTGCCCAAACCCTCCTCAAACTAGGGAATGAAAGCACTATGGCACTGTTCCATTATCCCATTAGGAATACATCTACTTCTGTGTCAATTCCAGTGGGCACTTGGAAGTACTCATTCATTCCCTTTAAAGGTGTTACATTAAGGACATTAAGGCCTGCACACTCATCTCAATTTTTTGCCTTACCTTGAGAAGCATAAAGTTCCTGGCCATCATGACAGAATTCCTGATAGACTTGGATTCCATGGATTATCTGCTTCAAAAGCAAAGCCTGGTTTCTTGACTCTTTCGTGGACATTTTTTAGTCACATAGTCACACATCCTTCTAGCAGGACCGTTCCTGGTACTTTCAACATGGCTATGTTGTGCCACACCAACATTTGATGCTGCTCAGATTTTCTGTTCGGTGCATTTGCATCTTGAGTGCTTGCTATGAAAGCTAAGAATGCCAGAAACATACTGTCTTAACACCACCAATAATAAGGCTCCAGCAGGAGACGGTCATCTTAGGCTATACTTAATTCAGGATAGACAGGATAATAGCAGGAAAGGACAGGAAGTCAGTTTCCTGTCTTGCTCTGGTTCTTGGGGGCAGTAGGATGCTCCAGGCAGGTCTTTGGCACACTGGTGGCAGTAGCTTATGCTGTGTTATCAGCATGGGTTAGGATAAAATGCCTTTCTCGTACTGGGGTGATACAAATATTTGCATCTGTCTTGACTGCAGCCGATGACTGCCTCTGAGGCAGCCTGGGGAATGCTCATTCTAGAAGCTAACCCTCGGGCTTCACACTGTGAGCTTCCCAAAAGGCTCACTAAGCTCCTCCCAGCTCCTTTCAGCCAATGTTCTGTTTAGACCATGTGGTCTGTCACAGTGAAAGTCACTGAGTAAAGTTCTTCCGAAAGGAGTGTTTTTCTTCACAGTTCCTAACATCTGGTTCCTGGTAGGTTGCGTCTGAACTGATGTCCAGGGTACAACCATCAGACCTCTGTGGGGGGGGGGGGGCACATAAAGATGACTGAAGCCCCACGGCACCCAGTGATGGAGGGGCAGAATGGAGTCATAAATCCAGGTCTTCTTGCTGAAGACCAAGTACCTTACCCTGTGCTGTTACTCTCAACACAAAGAAACAAATCCCTCTGATGTTGTCAACCCAGCTTCAATGCTGCATCTTATATTCTCTTGAAGTAAATTAAATATTATAAGTATGAGCTATTCATCCTTCCCCAATGAAAACCTTACGTGCCATTTCTTATTGTCATGCAATATAGATTATTACTAACACCACAGCTTTACAAACCACCCGTGACAAAACCCTAACAACACCATACAACTTTTCCATGGGTGCCTAATTGGCATTCTGCAGTATGCATCCACATCCCTCCTCCCTCCCACAGAACTTGAAGTCTAACAATCAGTCATATTTGCTCTGTACGGTATTTTTAACCATTGTACCTGTCATTGCAAATCGATGACTTAATAAAAATATAAAGGAAATTTATTATTTCAAAAAGACTGAATAGAGACAAGCCTAAGCTAAAATGAGTTGAAAGTTTTCCACAATGGCATTGCAAAAGTCATAAATCCACAGGAAGATTTGGTCCTCAGGCTTCATTGTGCTTGGGTTCTCAATTCAGATTCTCAGTCTGAATCATTGAATTCTCCATTTAAAGACACACACATTGGAAGTTATGGGAGATGCAGTATAAACATGTTTTATGCCAGAAAGAAAGAAGGGTATTCAATCAGCAAAACAACACTTAGATCATGCCCCAACCCTACAGTATGGCATTGAATGATTGCTCAATCGTATTTTATGAGGCATTTGATAAAATGTGTATGTCGTTAGGCAGCCCTTTTGTTACTCAGGTGACTTTTTAACCCCCTTATGTGTCTAGGCACATCAGACAGGAGACCAGCTACTCTGATTCCAATCACAGTCACTCTTCTGGTCAAGGAATCCATCTGCTAAGAATGATACGATTACTCAACAGCCTGGATTACCTTTGGTCCATGTCAGGATACTATTAGTGTAATATGTCTAGACCATTTTCCATGACATGAACTCTTTCTTCTGTTAGGAATCAATCTCAGGATACTATTAGTGTAATATGTCTAGACCATTTTCCATGACATGAACTCTTTCTTCTGTTAGGAATCAATCACTATAAGAAAATTTTGAAACTTAAAGAAATCCTGGATTTTCATTTAATACTTCCTATGCAAAAAGTCAACACTACATGAACTTCTACATTCCATACACTAACTTTTAATGCAGTGTCAACATTGATGATCTGCTGTAGATCATAGCAATCACAGCAGGGCTTAGGTGAGAACCTGACAATTTCCATACTAGTGTCTATTTGCCACACAAATACCTGATAATTCGAAATCTTTTTCCAACATCAGCCTTTATGTGCAACATTGAACATGTATTGTGCAACAGAAACTATTCTGGATCCTAGGTACACAGTGGTGAACAAAACAAAGTCCAGCCAAGCTACAGTGCCTATCAAATAGGATTATTGATTCTTCCCACCAGTCTGTGAGCTTCCAGTATTTCAATCATCCATGCGTTTCTGGCATTCCGCAGAGTATCAGGGCAAAGAAAATGTCTAATAAGTAGAATTAAGTAAAATCAATTCAAATAAAATTATTTTCAAAATGAAAGTTCTCACAAATTTTGGTAGTTCCTTTCCAGAATACTAGAGGTTCACATTGTTCCTCGTTTCTCTGGACTTAATTTGACTATATAATGATATTGTTTGAATGATGTCTCCACTACGCATACATAATCCTATTCTCCAAGAGGATTTTTGCCAAGTGAGTATTCCTTTCTGTTTTGAGTTTTTGTTTTTGTTTGGGGGGGGGGGGTTCCCCAAAGCTTCCGAATCACTTTTTTTCTATTTTTCTATTTTATATAATTACTAAAACAGTGTTTGTATAAAAATTTACATAAAGTTGCTAGAGAGCATACAATTTCCAAAAATGTCCTGGGTTTGTGCTACATTCAGTTTTCTAAGGGCGCACTCAAATTAATGTAACAGGCAGACATGATGTGGTATCTCATTCTCTTTGGTAAAATTGTTCTCGTTATTTACTCCTCACAGTACTACCTCTGATATCCACTTTGTGCAGCGTCTACTCTTTCTGGGATGTCAGACCCACGGTGTGGTCACTTGGGTTCTTGTAGAGATTGCCTCAGTTTCTACCATTCCCCCAGCAATTGCCTCTTGCCTGATCCAAAGGGACTTGGAGACTCCTGATTGGAGGTCACTGGGTCATTCTGAAGTGGGGGTAAGGGCCCAGGGGCTGCTACTGATGTGGGAAGTCCTTGCCTCTTATAGGTCCAGCCAAATCACTTTTTAAATAGGACCTTTTTTCACACAGCAAACGTGAGAGCCAATTCCAAAGCATCAGCGGCAACATCCAAAGGTCAAGCACATAAAAGGGAATTTCGTCAGACCACAGTATAAAAGGAAGAGCGGCTACCTCTCCACTCGCACTTTGTAAACACACTGTACACATTTGTGCCCATTAACCTAAATCACTTGTCTTCCTCCTAATACAGCTCCTAGTGGAACTTGATATTTAAAATGCTATTTCTATTCTTTTGGCTCATAAACTATTTTAGCGCAGAAATTTTAATTTAGGGAATATGTGATTGCCTCCATTGTGCCAGACTTTGTGTTAGGAACTCCAGGTGGCTTGGGGGCAGGACACCATCCAATCTTCACACTGACTTTTCCCCCTGACAAACAGAAACAGATGTTCTCTTCCAAATCTCCTTCCACAGCCTCAACTTTTCACAGCTTTAAAGAAAGTTGCCATGCAACACTCAGAACTCATTTCCCTGTGGCTCACAGATGGAAATTATTTTTCTGGAAACAGTAGAAGAAAAGAATTTGGCCTCAGTGAAATTGGATCATCTGTTTGGGTATGTTGTCTTGTGGAGCTGGTGACCATGCAGTCTGCTTGTAGAGCTACAGACATGGAGGCAATTAAGGAAAAGGTGAGGACGACCCTCCATACCAGCCTTGTTCTTGTTGGGCTCCTAGCTGACTCACAAGTAGAGAAATCCATATGATCTTGTCCACAACCTGGGAAACTCTCCTCACTTTGATAGGTAAAGCGGGAGTTTAGCAGTGATCTTGGAACTACGGCTCTCAATGTTGTTTTAGCCAAAAAACAAAACTAGAGTGAACCTGATCTAAACAATGCACTTTGGGTGATAATAATGTACCAGTGCCTGTTCATCAGCTGTAACAAATGGACTACGCTGGCAGGCAAGTGGATAGTGGAGGAGGTTATGTTCTGTGGCACAGGTAGGAGCTGGGGTTAGGGGACAGAGACATGACAGAAAATGTGAGAGAAATCTGTCCTTCTCAGTCAATTTTGCTATGAACCTAAACTTGCAATAAAAACTTAAGTCTATTTTTAAAATACAATGATCTTAATACATGTGTTCTTTAAACAGATATTTAAGTACTCACAGCAGCTTCAAAGCCTAATGTTCTTGGTGAAGACTTGGATTGATCCAAAAGTTTTCTTTCTTTCTTCCTTCTCTCCTCCTTTTCTCTTTCTTCTCCTTCTTTTTGGTGTGTGTATATATGTGGGGGGGGGGGTGTGCTCGCATACACGCCTGTGCGTGTGTGCATGTCTGCTCAAGGATGTACAGGTCAGAGGTTGAAGCGGCAATGCCTTCTACTACTCTCCACTCCATTTTTTGAGACAGGATCTTTCTGTGAGCCTGGAACTCACTGATTTAGTGAGGTTTGCTGCATGGCAAGCCCCAGGGATCCTCCTGCCTCAGCCTCCCAAGCCCTGACTGGGAATAATACAGCCATGTGCCACCACACCTGACTTTTCACCTAGGTGTTGAGGACCCAAACTCAGGTCCCCATACTACTCCAGTGAGCACTTTACCAACTAGCCATTCCCTCACCCCAGTCTAGCGTTCACTCTCAGTTTCTTAAATTGGTGCAATGATCAAGATAATAAATGAGAAAGATGTGATGTGTTTATCTGAGCAACTGAAAATGCTTCGTCTCAGAATCAAACTCAAAGCATGAATATCGTTTGCCTGAGCCTATAGGATGCTCATCCACTTTGTGAACTTTCAGAATTTCAGTATTTTGATGCCAGAGAACAGAAATAATCTTCTCTCTAGACAACTGCTAGTCAACCACTCATAGAAAGCTAAAATATGCATAAGATATTCATGGCCAGCCTCAGCAACATATGAAGGTCAAGGCCAAGCTGGGCTATATGAAACCCTATCTTTAGAATGAAGAAGGGGAGAAAGGAAGGAGGAGGAGAAGGAGGGGGAGAAAAAGGAGGAGGAGGAGGAGGAGGAGGAGGAGGAGGAGGAGGAGGAGGAGGAGGAGGAGGATAAAGAGAAATCAAAAGCTGCTTTTAGTTCCTTTCTTTTAAAAAAGTAAAGGCAGAGTTTCCATTGTGCATTCTTTTTCCTCGATATATACAGTGACTCCTTGGATGAAGACCCACTGTGTGACCTGCTGGAAGGGATAATTTGATGGCCGCCAAAGGACTTCATGGAATCCTGAAAGAATATGCTATGAGATGGGCCCTGAACGAGGAGCATCTGTCTGCCCCAAGAATGATGCTTGTGGCAGAGAAATCACCACAAATAGCTTTAGCAGAGACCACATGTGTCCATTTCAATGCAAAGTTTCATCACCCACCAAGGGAATTTAACGGGGTGAAAGGAAAAGAGGCGGAGTGAAGTCACTTTAGCAGGGCATGGTTCATAACTCTTTTATTAGGACCAGCAGGTCAAGGTCTTTAATAGCTGTAAGATGGAAAGTTAAAAATCATTGTTAGCCAGACACATTCAAAGAAATGCAAACAGAGAACTGACAGAGAATAATATCTAAAGGTTAGAAAGATTGTATTTAAAAGGAGATTTAAAGAATTAGAAAGGAAGGTTTAGGTGATTTTTGCTTAATCAGAATATGATGTGGTTGGTTTAATTTCATAATTAAAATGTCCTGGACAGTGCTCTATTCTGATCCTGATAAATCCAAGCATTTTCCTTTTTTTTTTTTTTTTTAAAGATTTATTTATTATGTATACAGTGTTCTGTCTGCAGGTATAAATGCAGGCCAGAAGAGGGCACCAGATTTCATTATGGATGGTTGTGAGCCACCATGTGGTTGCTGGGAATTGAACTCATGACCTCTGGAAGAGCAGCCAGTGCTCTTAACCGCTGAGCCATCTCTCCAGCCCGCATTTTCTTATTCTATTCAAAGAAAGGGGTTGGAGGCACTAAAAAGAAGTAGCATATACTGGAAGCACCATAACAGGCTTTGTCATGGAAAAATGTGGCCATCAGACAGAATTGATGGCTTGCCGCATATTGACAGAATCCACAACAAATTATTTGTAACTCAAGTCCATGTCTGCAAAAAATGTCTGCATGTATAAAGATTACATGTGCCATTTGGCAAGAAATTGCCTTTGCATACTGGAAAAGGTACATTCTTCTCACTCCTGAGATGGAAGCAATTCCATCATAAAACTCAGTGAATTAAATTACAGTGAACGACAATGGAGCTATGTCCACGAGGGATTTAGACATCCAATGGAGAATCTTCTAAGATCAGCTAGACAGCTAGCAAGATGGTAGAAAACATCAGTAGACTACTACTGCTAATGGTACCAAAATCATCAGCCCAGTTTCCTGACATCAGCAAGATGCTATGGTTTGGAAAATTAATCTGTAGTTAACTGTGAAGATCAACTTCAGCAACTGTTTCCCTTCTCTGCCTCCTCTCGTGACTCCGTGGTGACCAAGCACAACCCACTCTGCAAAGAGGTTCTCATTCATTCAGTGTCTTATGGACCAACTTGCATGTGCTTTGGATTAAATGATATTGTGTAAATAGTATAATAAAATTAAATATGGCCTGGCATATGATAAGAACTGAGGCTTTCATCTTCTTGTGTCTTCCATGCTATTCTCTTCAGATCTAATTGTATGCAGACAATTTTAATTTGAAATAGTTGTAGTGTTACCCCAACTGAAGCCCCACCTTTTCTTATAATCAAGAGCCACTGCTATTGTCTTCAGCGTACATCACATGCAAACATCCAAACCCTCCTATAAACGATTGAGACACTAAAGTCATCAAAAATACTGAAATTGAGCTATCTAAACAATATCAAACAGCCACAGAGAGGTGGACAAAAGAACTCAGACCTACCTCATCACACACACACACACAAAAAGTATGCCTGTCTAATCGGGATCAACAACTTCCTTATCAGTGTCTCAGCCTCTCAGTCACCATGCCACTATCCCAACCACTCTGAACTCTCTCCTCTTCATTGTCCGCTGGAATTGCTGATTTAATGAAGGATTGACAGGTTACCTTTGCCAGTGTTTGGTGCTTCTTAGTGAGCATATACCTCGCACCATTTGCTGCTCTAGTCTTTGTAAACAAACCTGCATTTGTTGAATAACAATTGGCAACCCTGTCTTTGTTGAACAACAATTCAACAAGGCTCTGTAACCTCAACCACATCTGATGTTTTGGGCCTTCCCCTCCCTCCCCCAGGTCATCTTGCTGTCTTTCATTGAAGTTGTCAACTATAATTTATCCCTTTTGTTAAAGCCACAGGAAACTAGGTCCCTCTGAAGCCAGTTAGAGCATCCCGAGCTGATTGCAGTTGTAATAAACTGTTGCCCACCATCCACGCACTTCACCTCCTCCCCCACTTTGAGCTGTCAATCACTGTAGGAGGACTTTTACTGCCTGCATGTTTCTGCTTATAATCAAGTCATTACAGCAAATGTTGCTTTGTTAAAGAAAGGCCAGGCAGTTATAAATGGGTTTGAAGATGGGCTTTCTGCTAAGAATGACAAGTTCTAATCAGTGTTCTTTCCCTTACCACCTTGGAAGGGCCAACAGGAAAGGTTGGGGGTAGTATTCCTGTATCTTGTTTGGGGTATTGATTGCCTAAACATACACAAATGTCAAGACTCAACAAACTCCACACTTGTAATTAATAGATTTTGTTGAATTAAAAGTATATTTTAAAGCAGGGATTATAAAAAGATAGGTATAGGTAACAGAGACAAATAGATAAATGAAGTAACTGTCCCCCACAAAGCCTAACTAATCCACATGACACAAAAACATTCCTATTTTTCTAAGTTTACACTTAGGATCAAATTAACTAAACTGTACATAATTTGGAGGTTTTGTCTCCTTCAGAGATTGTGGTTGTGAAATTCTGAAAGGTTGGCATGTCATCTAAGTCCTGCCAAGAGTTTAATCAGACAGCACAAGTTATTATTTTGACATGGCCAGAGGAAAAGCAAACAACCCGATTTCCAGTATTCACACTACTAGAGGCAAGAGGCTTGGTTTCCACGGAGAATTTCAAAGAATCACCATCCTCCACTAGTTTCTCTTTGTTTGTCATGGAAAATGATGTTAGTATAGCTGGGTTTGGAGAAATCCCAAACCCAGGGGTAGCAAAAAGCCTTGGGCCAAAAAGATGATAGAAGAGACACGTGAAAAAAAAGTCTCAAATTCTGTGTTTAGAGGGCTTTTTTAACATTTGTTTTCATCATTGAGGAAGGATGTCTTCAAGGTGAGAGTCAAGCTTAGCTGCTGCTTGAAAATTAAAATCATCTAACAAAGGAGAGGAGGGGAGAAAACAAGGTTACAGGGTGTTATTTCTACCTGGTGGGAATGCTAAGAGGAACACCATTGTTGTCAAAATGTGTACGATATGTCAATCACATACCTTAGAACCAGCAAGACACCAATTAAGTAGAATATTGGAAAAGCTTGCATTTTCCTTAACAAGTGTGAATTGCTCAATATAAACACTGGGAAGAACTGATATGAACAAGAAAATAAAACCCAGTCTGGAATGAAGTACACGTTCTGAATATTAGATGCTATGAAGCAAAGAATTCACACTACAAAACATCCTGGATAAATAAATGGTTGATAAGGCAAAGTTCTCTTCATGTAAGTCTTACAGATAATAAGTACAGAGATCTGAGAGATTATGAAATTGATATTCTAATATTGCTAATGAATCAATGACTTGATCATGGCTGCTAACATCACAAAGTACATGGAGACACTATGCACTTCCTATAAAAACCTCAAATTCACTTTGTAGAATAAATTTTTTTTCTAATTCAATTTTTTTATTTTTTTATTTTTTTATTTTTTTCCTTTATTTTTTATTTCTTCAAGTTACATCTCAATCGCAGTCCCCTCCCTATTCACCCCTCCAGTCCCACCCTCCCACCCTCAACCCCCCATCCTCTTCCCTTTTTTTTAAGTTTAAGGTATATCTTATTTCCCCCTACAGTTTCCCCCTTCAGTCCAACAAATGGCTCTTTCTCTTATAATAATAAATAAAATACAAAACAACAGAGGTAATTAGGCCACAGTTATGATGGTTATATGGCTTAGCATACATTCCCAATGTCCAGTCCATATGTATTTGGTACCTGACTTTAACATTCTACTATCTAACCATCTCCATGAGTTTAAAGTTCTATATCTAACTCAACATTCATACTAACTTGCAACACAATTTTAACAGTATCTTCTTAGATCTATAACAAATTAACCATGCCTTCCAACAATGAATAAATACTGCTTGCACACAGGTGTCACTGTTCGTGTGTGTGTGTGTGTGTGTGTGTGTGTGTGTGTGTGTGTGTTTCTTTTACTACAGACCCCACATTCACTCTTTGTGTGGCAGTGTAGTTGCTGATTGGAATAAAGAACCTTTCTCACCAGGGATCCATTTGGTTGCATATCATAAAGCAATGAAAATGAGGATGTTCATAGGTGTTGCAGAAACAAAAATGTGAAGTCATTTATTTTTTTCCCCCAAGACCTATATTGTTCATGTTTCTTTGACTAACTAATCTGTAGCTTTCAGTAGGTAGAAGTAACTTGACAGTATTTCTAGCATACCCAACCTTGCAACAATGAGAAATTTTTTTATCATATCATTATAAGATCACAACAATATATGGTGATGATATCATGAAACAAAATATATCCATCATTCTGGAAAAGTATTTCATAGGCAAATATTTATTAAATATTTATTAGAGTGGAGATGTAGCTCAGGAATAGGATGCTTGCCTGTTATATGCGAAGTTCTGTGTTCAAGCTCCAATGCCACAAAAGATAAAGAGAAAATAAAACATTAAGACATACTGATCAACTGACAAAGTGTTAGAAATGGTGTTTACTGGAATCCAATATTTGTGACTAAGTCTACTTATCTGTAATGTATGCATAGAAAGAATCTGAACGGGCTGGAGAGATGGCTCAGAGGTTAAGAGCACTGGCTGTTCTTCCAAAGGTCCTGAGTTCAATTCCCAGCAACCACATGGTGGCTCACAACCATCTACATTGAGATCTGGTGCCTGGGCATATATGTAGACCAAATACTGTATACTAAATAAATAAATGTTTAAAAAAAAAAAAAAAAAAAAAGAAAGAATCTGAACGTATCAATGCTATAGGGGTACTGCTGTTTTTTTATATATTTTCATTTCTACTTGCTTATCTGCCACCCTAACTTTATTTCAAAGACTTTGTTCATCCAACAATGTAAAAATAAAATAATAAAATTATCACTAATCAGTAAAACCAAAAAAAAAAAACATCCTATATGTGCTCAAGCCTCAGTTATTCAAATTAGTGGTATATAGGAATGGGATATAAATTCCAAAAGAGGCAATCTAGAAGCTCTTTTTTTCCAACATATTTCTATGGATTATTTTGGAACTTCACATCATGCACCCTGATCACACCCACTTCCCAGTCCTCCCAGGTTTGCCCATACACACACCAAAAAAAAAAAAAAAAAAAAAAAAGAAGAAAAGTGTCCAATTTCTGTTGCCCATGCCCATATACTAACTGAAGCATATATTGACATAGTCAAACTTCCAATGACTAGCCCCTTTTTAAAGCATATCCTAGGTCTAGGAAAATGTTGTTAAGTTGGTAATGCAAGTTAGGATGGAAACTGAGTTAGGAATAGAACTTTAAACTCACCGAGAGAGATAGATAATAGAATATTATTATTAGCTGTCAAATATATATGGACTGGACATTGGGAATGTATTTTATACCTTATAATTTTCATAATTGTTGCTTAATTGTTCTGATTGATTTGTATTTTATTTATTATTATAAGAAAAAGAGCAAAAAAAACAAAGAAAAAGAGCCTTTTATTGGACTAAAGGGAGAGATGTTGGGGGGGAACAATACACCTTAAATAAAAAATAAATTAAATAAATAAAAAGAAAACTGAATCCATTCCCACTTACTTGCCCTCCAGAATCGATCAACTGTGAAGCATCTTTATCACAATGTTTAAGAGTTCTTTTCAGTGGCTTTCTGTCTAGGCCACAAACACTATTGTTGTTTTACAAAACTAAAATATAAAATTTTGATTTTACCAATGAAGACTCAGGAGCCAGATGCTGGGATGAAAACCTGTTAGCTCAGAGAGGCAGAGAAAGCATCCAGCTGACATTCCTATTCCACCAAAGTCCCAGCCAAAAGCCCTAACATTAAAAAAAAAAAAAACCAGATGAACCTAGAGGAAGAAGCCTAGAAGGAGAAAACCCCAAAGAAGAAAGCCCAAAGGAAAAATTCCCAACTCCTTCTCCACGCTCTCTTAAACATCCCTCAGCTCAATGTCCCTCCTTTCTGGTTAATCCCTGTCAACTGGTTTCTTGCTCCACCTCTTGACCTAGGGTTAACTTTATTTAATCCTGTGTACAGAAGGCTCTTGAATTAAAGGTGTGTTCTAGGGCTGAGCCACACCATAACCATTTGTTTACAATAAATAGAAAGTTCTTGGATTAACGGTGTGTTCTAGGACAGATCCACACCACAAGTACTTGTTTACAGTAAACAGAAAGCTCTAGGATTGAAGGCTGAGCCATCCCACAGTAGAAACAGATTTTTTCATTTCACCATCTCAGGCTCACAATGTGATTACATATTCTGCAACACACTAATATGGCCTCCCGCTGTACCACAGACTATGGCAGATGTCCACAGCACAAGCATTGGACTTCTAAGTGGCCTCCACTGGCATTCCAGACCACGGACATCCACATGAACCTCAAGCTTCAACACAGCCTGGGGCGGTGGACCATGGATACCAATATGGCCGCCAGAGGCAGCATGGACCATAGAGGTCTTTTAAGGGAGCCCAATACAGAAAATGAACCATTCTTTACTTTGAACATCCTGTCATTGCTCAGAGTCAGAGTGATCTTGCCACTGGGCAGCATGTTAGAGGCTGAGTCTGAGCAGGCTCCAGTCTGCTGCTCATCACCCTGCCAGCTCCACTCAGCAACAACTTGTTCCCCATAAACTTCAGGCTTCAACATGTGTCTCCACTGTTGTGTCTCTAGTTCTCTCTTTACCATACATTCACGGCTCCATTGTTCCTCCATCTTTCCCACTGTCTCATATTCATTCATTTGTTATAGTGGCTTTGGGAACTTCAGTGCGTCACTACATATATATATCACAGCTTTACATGCAACTATTCATTGCAAAAAAGTCATTGGTCTGGTTCAAGATTTCTGGGTTTTGACACACCATAAATACTAGACCATCACTGAGACTTGTCTCATTTATACTGCTGTTGCCCAGAGTCAAGGTGATCTTGTGACTAGACAGGGTGTCAGGGGGCAGGTTTTCTGCATGAGCTCTAGGTCACCACACACCTCCTTACCTTCACTAACACTGCCCTGTGTGCTCCATCTCCTAGCAGGGAAAACAGTGTAGGCTGAGCTGTAGCAACTCCATACTAGGGGCTGGCCAGCGGGCCTAGGTCCAGTCCTATTCATTACTTATGATCTATGAACTATAAGTACTTTGTTATATGATGGTATACTTACCTGAAGGAGTTATACTGAAGACTGGCTGGGTTGATGTGCACAGAAAACTTGCTACATATTGATAATAGAATGCATTAAAAATATGGGGTACTTAAATTTGGCAGCTAATTATATAGAAAGAGAACTGTGTAGTTCCCAGGGTTTGTGTATCTAAAGATTGCTAATATAGGTTCTGGCAGACCAGCTCCTCCGTGCTTTTCAGCAGTTTGTAGATGGAGTAGATATTGGGGTGGAAAAACTCAACATGCTGGATCTGGGCCCACATGGGCCTCTTCTGGGATAGAAACAAGTTTTTATTATTAATTTTAGAGGGCAGCTACACACACACACACACACACACACACACACACACACACACACACACACTATCTTTTATATTCCCTTGGTCTTAACATTTTTCACACCCAGCCTATCGTTCACAATGTGGATTCCATAAGAAGGGCAGATTCAAAGAAGCCAAGCTGCAAAGCATGTGAATGGACACTCCATGAGAATTCTCATTGCTCTTTCAAGTGGTGTTGAAAATTATTTTAAAGAAGCTCAAATGGAGAAACACCTTTCCCTGAACATGATGCTCCTTTGGTGAGCCTGGCTAGCACAGATGGTGTTTATTTTGGATTTAACAAGCTGACCATTCCACATCTGTAAATTAGAAGGCACTTTTTAAAAATTTGTTTATTTCCCATTCCAATCGCAGCCCTCCTCCCTCCTCTCTGTCCAATCCCACTCTTCCACCTACTTCCCCTGTACTCCCACCCCTGTCCAATACCAACCCACTCTGGCACATCAAATTGCATCAGTGCCTCCTCTTCCAATGAGGCAAGACAATGTAGGAACGGGGACTAGCTCAGACTCAATCTCTGTTGCCTCCCTCTGGATCCCATTTTCCTAGAAGGCATTTTTCAAAGGACTACTGCCTGGCTAGTCACGCCAAGAGGTCTAATCAAGCAGACAATGTGCTTTCAAAGGTTTAAAAGAATTTCCCTATATTAGCAATCTTTAGATACACAAACCCTGGGAAATACACAGTTCTCTTTCTATATCGTTAGCTGCCAAATTTAAGTACCCCATATTTTTAATGCATTCTATATCAATATGTAGCAAGTTTTCTGTGCACCCAGCCAGTCTTCAGTATAACTCCTTCAGGTAAGTATACCATCATATAACAAAGTACTTATAGTTCATAGATCATAAGTAATGCTCACAAAGTTACACCACTAATGAACTCAAACTCAGCTCTCTTGGAAGCTCAAGTCCGTGTCACTGAAAATGGGAAATTAGATATCAGTTTCCAGTAGGATGCTCATGTGGTAAAGATATTAACAACACTGAAATCTGGACCTTTCTGTACACCCAGATGATATTGCTATGTATCAGCATTGTTTCTTTCCTGGGGGGAGCTGATGAGTCGAAGCAGTTAAGAACCAGAAAGATCCATCATCTACCTGGCTCTAAACTCCACTTTCTGGGTATTCGCTAGTCTTATGTCAACTTGACATGAGATAGTTATTTAGGAAGAGAGACTTTGGATTGAAAAACAAAACAAAAAAGCAATGGTTCCAAAAAAGTTTGCCTATAGGCAAATATGTAGTACATTTTTAAATTATTGATTGATGTGGGAAGGCCCAGATTATTGTGGGTAGTGCCATCGCTGGGCAGATGGTTCTGGGTGCTATAAGAAAGCAGGCTGAGCGAGCCTGGAAAGAGCAAACCCATAAGCAACACCCCTCCATGGCCTCTGTCTGCATCAGCTCCTGCCTCCAGGTTTCCACCCTGTTTAAGTTCTGCTCTGACTACCTTTGATGATGACACTATGGCACTGAAGTATAAGCAAAATGAACCCTTTCTTCCTCAAACTAATGTTGGTCATAGTGTTCGATCACAGCAATAAAAACACCAGCTATGACACTGGCCATATGAACTTAGAACGTTACTAACTGTCCCATGCCTCAGTTTCATCCATGAAAAGGGCACAATGCTACTGATTTAACAAATAAGGTTTAATATGAATTACATCTGTGTGTAACAATGGTATAGTTAGCTATTTTTAAACGGCTTTTATCTTTTTGAGACGCACATTGAATCAAAAATGTTTATGATGTCAAGATAGTGAGGCTATAGGGGTACAGACAAAACCATTCATGAGTGAGTATAAGTATATGGAGGTTTATATATTATACATGCAGAATTACTTCTTGCTTCTAGAATATTACACAACAAAATATTTCAATGTTTTATGTAAAACACCTATTTTATACATGTATAAGATTATGCGTGCAACACGGTTAATGTCATACTTGATATTATTGCTTTTATTATGGCAAGAGTTCCATTCTTTTTTTGTGTGTTTATTTATTACTTCAGGTTATATCTCCATCACAGTGCCCTCTTTCCATGCCTCCCAGTCCCCCTCTCCCACCCTCTATCCCCTCTCCCTTCCATCCCACTCCTCTAGAGTGGAGTGTCCCTACAAAACAGTCCCCCGTCCCATTTCAGCAGTCATATGAGGGCCAAGGGCCTCTTCATACACTGGGGACCTGCAAGGCAGCACCATCAGGGCAAAGTGTGAGTTCCATTCTTTTTAATGTTTTTATTAGCATATGTGAAAGCTATTCTTGATTGTCAACTTGACTACATCTGGAATGAACTACAAACCAGAAATGGAGGGTACACCTGTGAGAGATTTTTTTTTACTTAGTTTGAAGTGGGTGAGTTCACTTCTAGTCCAAACCTTTGAGGTAGGAAGACACATGTCTTTGATCCAGATCTTGAGATGGGAAGAACCATCTTCAATCTGGATCACACCTTCTGCTGGAAGTCTATATAAAGACATGGAAGAAGGAAGGAATCTCTCCCTCTTTGTCTGCTTGTCCTCACCTTGCTAGCACATCAATTTCTTCACTGGCATAGAACCTACTTCTTCAAAATTCCAGCATATACAGAAGACCACCTGAGACATCCAGCCTCATAGACTGAGCAACTACTGGATCCTTAGACTGTTGGATTAGCAGGATTGCAACCTGTAGGTCATTCCAATAAATCTCATATATATATATATATATATATATATATAGAGAGAGAGAGAGAGAGATTATATTTTTATCTATCTATATATAGATATATATTATCAAGAGAGAGATTCATTCTCTAAGTTCTGTTACTCTAGAAAGCCCTAATTAATATAGCATATAATAATTATACACAATTGATTTTGTCATGGCATTTTCACACGTGTATATTATGTATTTTGAATGTCTTCACTTCCTGATACCCTGTCTTGTGCCCCTTCCTTTCTTACTAATCTCCTTTGTGTTGCATTTCTAAAGTATATCTGTGGATCTATTTTAATCCTATTTGCCTCTATCTCCTTTTATTTATGAGAAGAATAAGCAATAAAAGATTTGTTTTCTACAGTTGACTTATAAGAAAAGGCACTGAGCCAGATGGTGGCAGTTAATTCCAGGACTTGAAAGATAGAGGCAGGCAGTTCTCTGAGTATGAGGGCAGCCTGTTCAACAGAGTGAGTTCCAGGACAGCCAGAGCTACACAAAGAAGCCCTGTCTCAGTACAAAAAAATAAATAAATAATGGGGGGAGGGCAGTGAAAGGAAACAAAACCAAAGAAAGAAAGAAAGAAAGAGGGCACTGAAGCTACCCAAGGAACTATTATCAAAGACAATGGATGTGAACTCCATTTTTTCAGATAAGTGGCAATATGAAGACTCTAACTGACCCTCCAGGTCCATTAAGCAGAAGGTCCCATATCCCAAGACTAGAACATCACACTGAGGTTCACATATAGTCTGAGTAAATGGAAGAAATTAGCCTTTGAACAGATAATAAAATATTTGAGAGATGTTATATGCTAGATATTAACACAAGTGGCTTTACATTTATTACTTCAATTAATCTGCTAACAACCTAACATATAAAGAAGGAATAATAATTCTATCCCTATTCAAATGTATGAAAATTTTGGCTAGGAGTCATTAAGTAACCAAGATCTGCTACAAAGACTGAATCCTCCTTCAACACAACTGGCTCAAGAACTAAGGGCTTATCTCTTTACCAGGTTCACACATAATTAATATGTCCATCATCCCTCAACCAGCCAGTTAATGAAGGGACAGTCACACTCAAGCTGGCAGTCTCACTCCAGAGCCCTCATCACTAGTCCACTGGCTCTCAACGTGGTTCAGTTAGCTTTCTTGACTTGGTCAAGTCACCCGACTTTAGGACCTTCTGGAGTCATCTCTACTGCTTTGCCATTTCACAGGCTGGGGCATCTCTGGGTTCCATGAATGATCGTGATGAGATAAGAAAGACATCAGCAAATTCAAGATCACGATGTGGCTGTTGTTGGACATGGCCCATGATTGTGTCTCAACACAGGCTAGCTAGTTCAGTGACTGTCAGCCCTGACTGCATATTAGATATACCAAGGGATCTCTGAAAAATTACCAGTGCCTAGTGCCACTCATGGCCCCATTTAATCAGGCTCTCTGAGGGTGGAGTCTGGGCATGACAACTGTTTTGAAAGCTTGCTCATTGATTCTGTTGAATCCACTGTTGAGAGTTCCAGAATTGAAGATGTAGAAACTCATAGGTAGCAGGAGGAGTTAATGGAAGACACATAACAAAACCTTCTAGTAAACTCTCCAAAATAATGCTCTCTATGGTACCATACTCTGCAGCTATTTATTTCAGTCTTCTTTGAAACAGGATCCCACTATATGGCCAGCTGGTCTCAAATCCCAGGGCTCAGGTGACCCTCCCACATCAGTCTCCCATATAGCTGGGATGACCAGCCCAAATGTCACTATGCCCAGTTTGCTCTGAATATTTCAAAATGAAACATGCAAAAATACTAGTCTTAAATTTACAATATTTACATACATCTATTTTTTTTTTGAAGTGGAACTCTCTGAGAGAGCTGATGCCTAGGATGTGCAAGGCCCTAGATTCAATCCTCAGCACCTCCAAAAAGAAAAGAGGAAACCCTTAAAGGAAGACAGGCTAGTATAAACGCATACACACGTATATGCATGTGATAGTCATGCTTGCATAAACACAAACCTTTTATACTACCAGAGCTCTATGTCCTTTTTGTCAAGTTTTCAGACAAAATTACCATCAATATTTTATCAGTACTTCCATCCTACCCCCATGGACATGCTCATGCAATCAAACATACATTGTGCACCACACCAACGGCTCTGTCAACTTAAGACCTCACCTTTGCATCTTTCTAACATCAGACAGAAGCAATTTGAGCTACTGACACAGGAAAATGCCAGCACTCTAGGTATTCGAATAGGTATACATTCGAACCAGGGAAGTAAATGCCTGAGACTCTGCTGGTTTTCCATTATCATTTAAATTGGAACATTTTAATTTTTACAGCAACTTCTGTGGTGTTTTTATAGAAGTATGCATTTAATCATAATTTTTTTTTTTTTTTGGTTTTTCGAGACAGGGTTTCTCTGTGTAGCCCTGGCTGTCCTCAACTCACTTTGTAGACCAGGCTGGCCTTGAACTCACAGAGATCTACCTACCTCTACCTCCCAAGTGCTGGGATTAAAAGCATGTGCCACCATGCCCAGCTAATCAAAAATTTTTATGTCACCCAAAGAATTTAATGTACACAACTGAAAAGGGGAAAGCCAACAGTATTAAGAGATTTAAAATAAATTGAACATTCTTTTCATGTTTTTCTGACTGACTTACCTACATAAATTTCACCCTTTGCACAATGCCATTTGTTTCCCCCCACTGTTTCTATATCATGCAATAATTACACATTCCATTGACTTCTAAAGAGTTAATGAAAGGTTAGGACAACAAGAATTAGGTAAGGAAGTGGGAAGGGAAGGGGCAGTCTGGTCTCTGTTGGCATATCAACCAAATGAATAGGAATTTCATGAAGAGTAAGTAAAGTATCACCATTCTGTGGCAGTTATATTTCCCACAAGGCTGTGCCTTAGATTCACATCAAGACACCTTAGAAATGCCCTTTGTCTGTCTTTCTTTGCAATATACAATAAGAGAGCACAGAATGGCATCAGGAAAACATATCTATCACTCTAGTGGCATGTAAGAGCTACCAACTTACACTTACAAAAATAAGGTAAAAATTAAGAAAATAGAGTGGTCTGACTTTACAGACCTGTGAACAACTTGAATCTGAGCACATTCCCTATGGCACATCCAGTTTCATTTTTGTATGTTGCATGTTCAACGCTGAGAAGGTTGACGAAACTTAGCTAGTGCAAAAGCCTAAAATAGGTGCCAATGAAACACCAGCAAGCAGTGTGCAAAGACTGAGCTCTGAGACTGCTCCCCAACCTCCTCCATCAGTAAGATGAGCAGTGGCTGATCCTCCACACCTCCTGTGCCACACAGGCTGTGCTTTGGAAACAGTCACTCAGGGGTGATTTTATTGCATCAACGTCTGGCACATGAGAGGAAGGGTCATGAGAAATCATCACAATGTTCTGCTTTGGCCCTTGGCCCCTTCTGAAACCCAGTGCGCTCCTAGAGCCTTTATGGCTTCTTCACAGAGACCTGATGAATGAGAACTCAGGTCACACCGGGCAGTGGGGGCGCACACCTTTAATCCTAGCACCCTGGAGGCAGAGTCAGAAGGACCTCTGAGTTTGAGGACAGCCTGGCCTACAGAGTGAGCTCCAAGACACCCAAGGCTACACAGAGAAACCCTGTCTCAGGAGAAGAAAAAAAAATAGGAACTCAGATTACCTCACTGCCAAACAAAGGGCTTCCACATTGAAATACTGTGACAGCTCTCTGCTCAAGCAGCTGTTTCCACACCGTCTCTATTCATTTCAGCAACTTGCTCAATGCCGCAGACACAAAATCACCCTCTGGAACTTTATGCTAAAGTCCACGACCACTGGGGCTTGCATAGCTACATTCGTCAGAGTGCCACGTTTCCTTCAGACTTAAGAATTCGAATCAGCCAAATCAGGTCATGTCTCCAATACCAAAGACTGGCATTATCCTCTGGGCACTTCTCTTTCTTCCCTGATTTTACTCTACAGAACTGGCCATGACTACAGACAGCAGACCTTAATTAGGCCTCCGTAGAACTGAGTCTCAGCTACCACCTGAGAAAATATATTCCACCATTACACAAGAATGCACTTTGTCATGGCTGGACATGAATCACTTAGCTGCATTAAATATATGTTTCCCCAAAGTCCTGAGCCATTTATTTTTAGTTCACAAAAGAACACATGTGGCCTTAGCAGCATGTATTATAATATGAATAGAGAAATTCATGATTTGGTAGTTTTTTTTTTTTCAAAAATGGGCTCTCAAGTTTTTGTTTGTTTTTAAAAATTGTACTGTCGGGTACAAATTTACTGATCCTTATAAATCTTTTCATGTTCCAATGATTAGAAAACCCAGAATCTGGGAGAGGCCTATTGATATCCAAATCCTGTAGTCATCTAAGGGTAGAAGCATGAACCAAACTCATAGCTCCTGCTTTGTTATATGTCCACTCAAAGGAACAGAAAAGATTCATGAAAGATAGAACTGAAGATATATCCTTGCAGGTGACTCTTTGAGACCCAGGAACCTGCTGAAGAAACCAGTCTCTCCTGCAAAAGGTAGAAAGGCAACTAAAAAGAATTTTTTAATTATATATGACTTCTGTTCTGGCTCTAACTTTCATAAAACTTTTTTCTGGCTTTATAGACATACTTACATTAAAGAGAATACAAACAAAAAATGCAAATGTATGAATCAGATAAATCTAAAGCTGTGGTTTCTGAAGAGGAAGAGAACAGAACTCCTTGCTTTACTAAACTTCTCCAAGGGTTTCTCTGTTATAATGAGCTTCCTCAGTAAAGATATATTCACTTGAAACTTTCAGGTCTATTTCTAGTACATTCTGCAAAGTGTGCCCCTGCCCTGTTAACTCCACTGAATTTTAAGTTATTTACTTATTGTCATTAGGAGAAAGCCGCCAAGCGCACTGGAGCATGGCAAAGGCACAGGGACTCACTGGGCACTAGTGACCAGTTTTTTCTGTGTGCAGAGATGCGTAACACACTCACACCCACCAGGTAACACGCAGCAGATAAATCACAAGGGACAAGAACCTAAGGTCCATTGTGAACCTGTCCCCCAAGTCTCAGAAAAGCAACCAAAGACAGACAGAGTCAAACTGGGAATGCCCCATTTGTACCATCACTGGAGGAAACTAAGAGGCAGCCCCTCCTGGGTGATGTGACTCACTAGGTTAAGTCTCCGAAGGACATTGTTCTTCTGGAGAAAAAAAAAAAGGAAAAAATCCCAGGCTCTTCTCAGGATGTTGCATTCCCCAAAAGGGAGAGGAACAGACCAAGGCTATTTCATACTGTGCCCTCCCAACTCTGGACTGCATTCCTGACACATTCTACAGTTATTCTCAATCCCTGCAAGTTATTCAAGAGAAAAGAGACTGCCTGTGTAACCCTAGGCTACCTGGAGAGTGGTACTGCAAAGTTGAGCTTGTCATGTTCCACTAATAGTTTTTACTTACAGTAAAAAAATAAAATAAAAAGCCGGGCAGTGGTGGCGCACGCCTTTAATCCCAGCACTTGGGAGGCAGAGGCAGGCGGATCTTTGTGAGTTCGAGGCCAGCCTGGTCTACAAAGCGAGTCCAGGACAGCCAGAGATATTCAGAGAAACCCTGTCTCGAAAAACCAAAAAAAAAAATAATAATAAAAAAATAAAATAAAATAAAATTTCACACAGAAATTGTACAGGGCTATGGTTGAATTCCACATAGCCTGAAACCTAAACCTGAGGAGTTTAACTTTATTAAAAAAAAAAAAGAAAAGAAAAAGAACTGGGCATAATGATACATGCCTATAATCCCAGGACTAGGAAGGCTGAGGTAGGAGGATCACAAATTCCAACCCAACCTAGCTACATAGCAAGACCCTGTTTTCCAACAGAGACAAAGAAAAAGGGAAAGAAGAAGTGAGGAAGTCAAGGAGGGAGCCAGTAAGGAGAGGGGGAGAAAAAAGAAGAGACGGGGAGAGAGAGGGAGGGAAGGGAAGAGGAGGAGAGAGGAAAAATAAGAGAGAGGAAAGGAAAGAGGTGGAGACAAGAAAGAGAAAGGACAGGGTACCCCACTTTAAAATGGAACTTTAAGGAAGATATCCCAAGGGCTAAGGTTTCCACCCAGGTACATAAAGCATGGTCCAGCATTAACAAAGCAATGACATGCCACAAAAACACACCAAGACTACTTGGGTAGGTGTAGTAGAATTTTAGCAGAACCGTTGTATCTGGCATGAATCCCTGGAGTGATGGCACCTAAGATTTGAAGCAGCCTTTGGAGAGTGATTGTTATCTGAGATTTTATGGGATTGTTCCTTTGAAGGATTCTCAGAGCCTTTGCATAGCTTAGTCTAGAGACATGCCTGGGAAACCAGGAAGCCTTCTATGACTGAAAATTGCTTGGGGTGATGGGTCTTTCAAGACAGCCCCTAGATCAGATAAGAGGTCTTGATATTTGGAAATTGATTTTCTAAAAGTGCTTTTTGTGTAACAATAAAAAAAGCTTCTACGAAGCTTTCAGAGTTCAGTCCTTGAGGGTCTGAACCTCCTGCTGCTGAGAAGCCTAAATTCATCGTGCAGTGGCTCTTTTCTTCGATGGATTGATTGTCCACCCAGAACAACAACAAGCAGGGGTGGCAAGATAGTATTCCACGAATACCCATCCGTACAAGACGAGTGGCTGGGACAAGCTCACAGTTATCACCTAGAAGCTAGAAAGACTGTGGGAATAATTACAGAAGGGCAATTGGTAAAGCAACCAGGAGAGAATGGAATTTCTATACCCAGGGGCTGGCATCCCCAGGAGATACAGAAGGAAAGCTAATGCTTTGCTTTGATTGGCCCAGACATGTCCTCCTAATAACCAAACTCTATCACACCAAATCAAAGGCTTGAAGAAGGGACAGATAGCTGAACCAAGGGACACACACCTAGAGCCCATTCATCACTGTGGGTGTTTGTGTATGGAGGTAATCAGAGTTCATAGGACATTAGTGACATCAACTAAGGTACATTGCTTCACTCCAGCAAAGAGTGGAGAGAACTTGTAATTAGTACAGTTCTGACAAACTTCACTCTACGATCTCAATTGCTGCTTATGTGAGGAAGATCACAGTTAGGGTCCCTTTAGCATCAGTATAGTCCTCACATGCTCATTTGTGAGCCTCACCTGCCCAACTTATGGATAACAGTGAAGTGACATGAGCAAGACCCCATTTGTTATCCGTATTAAGCATAATTGGCCTTCAATTAAAAGCCCAGCATGCAGATTATCTAACATCCAAGCGCATAAGCAAACCAGAACGTGCTTGTTATAGTGCAGCTGGGGCCCTCCCAAAATTCAGACAGGGCACACAAGCAAGGACAGCTTAGTGTCACACCTTCCATTCCAACCAACTCTCCAGTTTGACCAGAGAATTATGACAAACATATTCTCTGTCTGTATATAATTTAAATAGCCAATTTTCTTCATATAATATATAATCCAATCCTCAAGTATGACAAAAAAATTCACTAATAACAGAATCTCCTTATCTTTCCATTACTGACATATTTTACTGCATTTGTAGCACAGGGATTAATGAAAACATTTGGGATGGGAAACATTTTTAAATGCTGTGAAGTTTATTAGTAGGGTCAGTGGGTTTGTTTAAACACTATTACTTAAGACATTCTTAGTTGGGGTGATGATGAAATAATTTGGCAATAAGAACAAGAGGAATTTTTGCCCTAGGCTTTTCTCATTTGCAAAATAAACTGCAAACAAAACTCAAGGTTCTTGTTCTATAATCGCATCATAAGTTCAACCTGCCAATAAAAAGTATCCAGCTGGCTTCGTGGAATGGGGCCCAGCATAGTTTATTCTGAAAATCTTACAGTTAGTCACCTCAGCTCAAACATTTTCAATTTTTCCTTTATTTTGTCCTAGAGAGACCCACCCTGTGTGATTATTTTTGGAAAAAAAAAAGTGTCTTTTCTCCCAAACAAAAAATTTCCATAATAAGATGAAAACATATTGCATGTGGGAATTCACAAGTTCCAGGAGAATGTGTTGTGTCCAGCAGTAATTTGCTTTTGCATCTGTGTCCCATCTAGGCAGGAATAGTCTCTCAGTCATTAAATAAAACACCAAATTTTCAAATTGTCTGTGAATACACAGTTCATTTGAATAGAGTTCGTCCAAGAACATTGCTAATATTGCTTTTAAAATAATAATACATATTCATGGCAACCAATTTTAAAAGTATGCTAGCAAAAAAAAACACAGGGAAATGAAATGATCCAGTGTCCCTTCTGCTTCTCAGAGATGGTTTCTGAATATTTGATCTGTGATGGCCCAGTCTTCCCTCTCCTTATACATACATGCATGCATTTATGCATTCGATATAAGCTTGTGTGTGAAATTCTCTAGACACTTGAATTGAAGAACTTTGCATTAATCATAAATCTCTTTCTCGTCACCACACAAAGAGAGATAGTGGTCACTGTCACAGAATGGTTAACTCAGAACCTTTGGGGTGGGTTGATTGGTTTGTTTTTTTTGTTTTGTACATACTCTGTAACTCCTAACAAATTTGTAGCCTGGATTCTGATTCCCACCCCAACCCTGACAGCTTCAATTCTCTCTCTTCTCCATACTCTCAGTATGCATCTTGTTTTGTTTCCACCTATATCAGCTTGTCCTGTCCCATAGATAACTGACCTTGCTTTGTTTTGGGTTTGGGTTTTGTCCTAATTTGTTATCTGTTTCTGGGAAAGTAAAAGGTTTATTTGCCTTACTGTTTACAGCCTATCACCAGGGGAAGCCAAGGCAGGAAGTCAAGAGAAGAACCTGGAAGTAGGAACTGAGGCAGAGTTCATAGAGGAACATCGATGACCAGCTTGCACCTCGTGGCTTGATCAGCTTGCTTTATCATTCAACCCAGGATCATCTGCTCAGGAGTGGTACCACTCATAGTGGGCTAGATCCTCTGAGATCAATCATTAGTCAAAA
This sequence comes from Lophiomys imhausi, assembly GCA_907164525.1. Classification (NCBI taxonomy): domain Eukaryota; kingdom Metazoa; phylum Chordata; class Mammalia; order Rodentia; family Muridae; genus Lophiomys; species Lophiomys imhausi. Next base: position 1,741,126 of record CAJQZJ010032097.1, read on the forward strand.
AACAAAAACAAAAAAATGGGGGGATCCAAGATGACGGCGGCCTGCGCGGACGTATTCTGATTTCGGGGTTAACAGTCACAGGGCAGCGAGTGTTGCAGGACTCTGTACAAATGGCTCTACTCCCTCTAGATCTCACCCAACTACCCAGGGACCACTGCTAAGTTCCAACTACCCAGGGACCACAGGTAAGTTCCAATCTAATACCCAGCTGGCAGATTCTGATCCCACGCAGAGATAATCCCCACCCTGCTGGGCACCCCCAGGTCTTTCACAGACAATCCAGCTATCTGGTGAAAGGTTGCGACTCTTGGAAGTGAGCACAGCTCGGCTGCAAAGTGCCTTCAGACTGGAGATTGCAATCCACTGCTGTGACGTCACTGGCCAGTTTCCAGGCCACGGGAGCGGCAAGGCTATTGGGGGTGAAGGGCAGATTTACCCACCACAGAAACCAACCCCGGGCAAACTGCGAGGTATTTGAAACTGTTTTATATCGGAATTTTGTACTAGTACTGGCCCTTCCGGCGGGGAACCAGAGATTACTTGTACACAGCTCCACCCCCTGGATTAGTTAGGTCTCCACCTAGGAGGCGGGGCTGAATGACTCACCTTATAGGGGTGGAGTAAGGCAACTCGACTCCTACACCAAAGCGCCCCCTTTGGACCCAAGTCCAGAAGAGAGCTAAAAAATTCCACATGGTGAGAGGCCCCAAACAAACAAACAAAAAAAAAGCACAGCGAAATGACTCCAACAAAAGAAAGCAACTCTATTCCACCCAGCCCGAACCACCTCACCACAGCTGAAACACATGAAAACGATGACAATTCTACATTATGGAAAGTGATAGAGTCCCTTCAAGAAGAACTTAAATCTATGAAGGAATTCAAAGAAGACACAATTGCACATACGAATGCGATGTAAAACACCATTAGAGAACTTCAGAACAAGGTGAGTCAACTTGAACAAGAAAGAGAGAGGGCAATGGAAGACTTCCAGGCAAAGACAAGCAAACTGGAGCAGGAAATGTACAAAACAAATAATATCACTCAAGAAATGAAAATGGAAATGAAAACAATAAAGAAAACACAGTCAGAGTTAAAATGTAAATGGAGAATCAAGGGAAGAGAACAGGAACTATGGATTTGAGTACCAAAAATAGGATTCAAGAGATGGAAGACAAGATCTCAGGCATGGAAGATTCGATGGAAGAAATCAATACAACATCCAAAGAAAATGAGAAAGCTAAAAAATCTCTCACCCACAACATACAAGAAATCAAGGACTCAATGAAAAGATGGAACCTAAGAATTATAGGCATAGAGGAAAGAGAAGACTCCCGACTCCATGGTCCAGGAAATATCTTCAACAAAATCATAGAAGAAAACTTCCCAAACCTAAAGAAAGAGATGCCAGTAAAAATCCAAGAGGCTTACAGAACACCAAAAAGATTAGATCAGAAAAGAAACTCCTCTTGCCTCATAATAATAGAAACTCCAAATGTAGAGAACAAAGAAAGGATATTAAAAGCTGTAAGAGAAAAAGGCCAAGTCACATACAATGGCAGACCCATCAGAATCACAGCTGACTTCTCCTCAGAAACTTTAAAAGCTAGAAGGGCCTGGACAGATGTCCTACAAGCCCTGAGAGAACATAGGTGCCCAGCTAAACTACTATACCCAGCAAAACTCTCTATCAACATAGATGGTGAAAACAAGATATTCCATGACAAAATCAAATTGAAACAATATCTCCCCACAAACCCAGCCCTACAGAAGATCCTAGAAGGAAAATTCCAACACAGAGAAGATAACTACACCCAAGAAAACAGAGGAAATAGAAACCTCCACAGCAACTAAACAAAAGGAAACACAAGACAGCCAGCTATACCAAAATAATGGGAAATAACAACCCCTGGTCACTAATATCCATCAACATCAATGAACTCAACTCACCAATAAAAAGACACAGACTTACAGACTGGATCTGTAAAAAAGACCCATCTTTTTGCTGTATACAAGAAACACATCTCACTATTGAAGATAAACACTATCTTAGAGTAAAGGGCTGGGAAAAGGTTTTCCAAGCAAATGGACCCAGGAAACAAGCTGGAGTAGCCACCCTAATATCAAACAAAATAGACTTCCAATTGAAGTTAATAAAAAAAAAACAGAGAAGGGCATTACATACTCGTTAAAGGAAATATCCACCAAGAGGACATCTCAATATTGAACATCTATGCCCCAAATACAAAGGCACCTACATTTATCAAAGAAACGCTTCTAAAACTTAAAGCACACATCAATCCAAACACTTCAATCGTGGGAGACTTCAACACCCCACTCACAACTATGGACAGATCATCAAGACAGAAGACAAACAGAGAAATAATGAGTTTAACAGAGATCATGAACCAAATGGACCTAACAGATATCTACAGAACATTTCACCCAAACACAAAAGAATACACCTTCTTCTCAGCACCTCACGGAACCTTCTCCAAAATCGACCATATAGTTGGACACAAAGATAGCCTCAATAGATACAAGAAAATTGAAATAACACCTTGTATCTTATCAGACCACCATGGAATAAAGGTGGACTTCAATAGCAAAAGAATCAACAGAAAGTCTACACTCACATGGAAATTGAACAACTCTTTACCAGAGGAACACTGGGTCAAGGAAGAAATAAAGAAGGAAATCAAAGACTTCTTAAAATCCAACGACAATGAAGACACAACATACCCAAACCTATGGGACACAATGAAAACTGTGCTACGAAGAAAGTTCATAGCACTAAGTGCCTTCAAAAAGAAAATTGTGACAGCTCATATTAGCGAATTAACAGCTAAACTGGGTGAATTGGAAAAAAAAAAGAAGCAAACACTCCCAAGAGGAGCAGAAGACAAGAGATCATCAAACTTAGGGCTGAAATCAACAACTTAGAAACAAAAAGAACTATACAAAGAATCAATGAAACCAAAAGTTGGATCTTCGAGAAAATCAACAAAATAGACAGACCCTTAGCCAAATTAACTAAAAGACAGAGGGAGAAAACACAAATCAACAAAATCAGAAATGAACAGGGAGAAATAACAACAGACATTGAGGAAATCCAGAGAATATTTGGATCCAACTTTAAAAATCTATACTCCACCAAATTTGAAAACTTAAGTGAAATGGACAATTTTCTTGATAGATTCTACCTACCTAAGCTAAATCAAGATCAGATAAACAGATTAAACAGCCTTATAACCCCCTAAGGAAATAGAAACAGTCATTAAAAATCTCCCAACCAAAAAAAGCCCAGGGCCAGATGGCTTTAGCACGGAATTCTACTGGACCTTCAAAGAGAAGCTAACACAAATACTTTTCAATCTCTTTCACAAAATACAATCTGAAAGAACATTGCCAAACTCATTCTGTGAGGCAACAGTCACCCTGATTCCCAAATCACACAAAGACCCAACAAAGAAAGAGAACTTCAGACCAATCTCCCTCATGAACATAGATGCAAAAATACTTAATAAAATACTAGCAAACCCAATTCAAGAACACATCAAAAGTATCATACACCATGATCAAGTAGGCTTCATCCCAGGAATGCAGGGATGGTTCAACATACAAAAGTCTATCAATGTCATTCACCATATAAACAAGATGAAAGAAAAAAACCACATGATAATCTCGCTAGATGCAGAAAAAGCATTTGACAAAATCCAACACCCTTCATGCTAAAAGTTCTGGAGAGAACGGGCATACAAGGACCATACCTAGAAATAATAAAGGCAATATACAGCAGGCCAGGGGCCAACATCAAAATAAATGGAGAGAAACTTGAAGCATTTGCTCTAAACTCAGGGACAAGACAAGGATGTCCACTTTCACCATATCTCTTCAATATAGTACTTGAAGTTCTTGCTAGAGCAATAAGACAACTAAAGGAGATCAAGGGGATAAACATCGGAAACGAAGAAGTCAAATTATCCCTATTTGCAGATGATATGATAGTATACATAAGCGACCCCAAAAATTCCACCAGAGAACTCTTACAGCTGATAAACACCTTCAGCAAAGTGGCTGGATAAAAAATTAATTTAAAAAAAATCAGAAGCCCTTCTTTATACAACAAACAAATGGGCTGAGAAAGAAATAAGGGAAACAACCCTGTTCACAATAGCCACAAACAACATAAAATACCTGGGGGTAACTCTAACCAAGCAAGTAAAGGACCTGTACAACAAGAACTTCAAGCCCTTGAAGAAAGAATTGGAAGAGGACTTTAGAAGATGGAAAGATCTCCCATGCTCATGGATAGGTAGGATCAACATAATAAAAATGGCCATCCTACCAAAAGCAATATATAGATTCAATGCAATTCCTATCAAAATACCAACACAATTTTTTATAGACTTGGAAAGAGCTATTCTCAATTTCATATGGAACAACAAAGTCCAGAATAGCTAAATCAATCCTGTACAATAAAAAAAATCTGGAGGTAGCCGGGCGGTGGTGGTGCACGCCTTTAATCCCAGCACTTGGGAGGCAGAGGCAGGCGGATCTTTGTGAGTTCGAGGTCAGCCTGGTCTACAAAGCGAGTCCAGGACAGCCAGAGATATTCAGAGAAACCCTGTCTCGAAAAACCAAAAAAAAAAAAAAAAATCTGGAGGTATCACCATCCCAGATTTCAAGCTGTACTACAGAGCAATAGTTGTAAAAACAGCATGGTATTGGTATAGAAACAGACCAGTAGATCAATGGAATCGAACTAAAGATCCAGAAATAGACCCACACACTTATGGCCACCTAATTTTTGAAAAAGAAGCCAAACAGCACAATGGAAGAAGGACAGCATATTCAACAAATGGTTCTGGTCAAACTGGATGTCCACTTGTAAAAGAATGAAATTAGACCCATACTTATCACCTTGTACAAAACTTAAGTCCAAGTGGATCAAAGACCTTAACATGAGGCCGGTCACACTAAATCTACTAGAAGAAAAAGTGGGAGAAACCCTCGAACTCATTGGCACAGGCGACAACTTCCTGAACAGAACACCAACAGCTCAGGACCTGAGACCAACAATCAATAAATGGGACCTCATGAAACTGAAAAGCTTCTGTAAGGCAAGAGACACTGTCATTCGAACAAAACGGCAGCCTACAGACTGGGAGAAAATCTTCACCAACCCCACATCTGACAGAGGGCTAATATCCAAAATCTACAAAGAACTCAAGAAATTAAATGCCAAGAAACCAAATAATCCAATTAAAAAATGGGGGACAGAGCTAAATAGAGAATTCACAAAGGAGGAATCCCTAATGGCTGAGAGACACTTGAAGAAATGCTCAACATCCTTAATCATCAGAGAAATGCAACTCAAGATGACTTTGAGATTCCATCTCACACTTGTCAGAATGGCTAAGATCAAAAGCTCAAATGACAGCACATGCTGGCGAGGGTGTGGAGAAAGGGGTACCCTACTCCATTGCTGGTGGGAGTGCAGGCTTATGCAACCACTATGGAGGTCAGTCTGGCAATATCTTAGAAAACTTGGAATAGCTTTGCCTCAGGACCCAGCCATACCACTTCTGGGTATACACCCAAATGCCTCTTCACGGAATCATAAGGAAGTTTCCTCATCTATGTTTATAGCAGCCTTATTTGTAATAGCTAGAAACTGGAAACAACCCAGATATTCATCAACCAAAGAATGGGTTAAAAAACTGTGGTACATCTACACAATGGAACATTATTCAGCTGTCTGGAACAATGAAATTATGCAATTTGCAGCCAAATGGATAGATCTAGAAAAGCTCATCCTGAGTGAGCTAACCCAGACTCAGAAGGATGCATATGGCATCTATTTACTTATAGTTGGATTTTAGCTATATAGTAGAAGGTATCGATACTACAACTAACACACCAAAGGGAACTTGGACATAGACTTTTTGTTATTTTTAATTATTTATTTCATATTTTTTCTATTTTTTAGTCTTTTTTATCTATTTGTCTGCTTATTTGCTTGTTTGTTTTTTAGTTCTCTCTCCCGGGCAATGAGACACTTTTCACTGGTGGTACTGCCTCGTAGACCCCCAATGAATGAGGAGGCTCTTGGCCCTCATACGACCTCTCAACTGAGATGAGGGACTGTTATATAAGGACACCCCACCCCAGGGAAATGGGATGGAAGGGTTAGGAGGTAAAGAAAAAAAATGAAATGTGATGTTTCGGCCTTTTACTACTAATTGTCATAAACCGTTTAGGATAATTAAGAAATGCAAACTAATGGTTATGCAAGCCGGTCATTCTATTAGGTACTATGACAGCCTATTATAGTTATTTTCTAAACTAATCAGAAATAAAGCTGCTAAGAGACAAGCAACATCTGCTTACCCTAATATAAGAGATAGATAGGAAAAAAATAATGGGCTGGAGAGGTGGCTCAGAGGTTAAGAGCACTGGCTGTTCTTCCCAAGGTCCTGAGTTCAATTCCCAGCAGCCACATGGTGGCTCACAACCATCTACATTGAGATCTGCCTGGGCATATATGTGGAGCAAATATTGTATACATAATAAATAAATAAATGTTTAAAAAAAAAAGAGATAGATAGGGCCTCTTCAAAAACCTCAAGATATCTGCAGAATATGGCATTCAAAGATGTTTTCGTAACTTAAGATTTTTTGATATCGAGACATGTCAGCTCTTGACAGCACCCCCTATTCTACTCCAAGTAGAACATGAGCATCGAAGAATCTCCAGTGGGAGATGATTGAATTAGTCGCAAGCCTATCTCTTGGTAGGAAAAGCCCCTTGCTCCAACTGTAGACAGAATGCTGTCCAAAAAGGACAAAACCTGGAAGCAGGTAAGTTGACAGCCTAGCTCTGCCAAGACAGGGTAGATAAGTCCTTCATAACCCCTGCTCTACAATCAATGTCGGTCAGAGAAACGGGGCCAAACGACTGAAGATTGATGCTGTAATGTATGGAGAGAAAATGGTAACTGTCCAGGCAGCCACTGGTATGTCATTTCTTAGTTTGGGAAGCTGCAGGCCCTGTACTTCCTATAAAATCAGATACATTTATCCCTCTCAGGTCTCTGAGGTGGTTGAAGAACAGATAGCTAGAGTCTCATAATTAAATTTTGAGTTGTTTAGGAGTCAAGAGAGTGTTATAGATCTAAGAAGATACTTTTAAAATTGTGTTGCATTTTAGTATGAATGTTGACTTAGATATAGAACTTTAAACTCATGGAGATGGTTAGATAGTAGAATGTTAAAGTCAGGTGCCAAATACATATGGACTGGACATTGGGAATGTATGCTAAGCCATATAACCCTCATAACTGTGGCCTAATTACCTCTGTTGTTTTGTATTGTATTTATTATTATAAGAGAAAGAGCCATTTTTTGGACTGAAAGGGGAAACTGTAGGGGGAAATAAGATATACCTTAAACTTAAAAAAAGGGGGGAAGAGGATGGAGGGTTGAGGGTGGGAGGGTTGGACTGGAGGGGGGAATAGGGAGGGGACTGCAATTGAGATGTAACTTGAAGAAATAAAAAATAAAGGAATAAAAAGAAATCAGAAAAAAATGAAAAATGAAAAAAAATGAGGTGCTGGAAAGCTGTCTTTGATGATGTTCATTGCTCTTGCAAAGGAAGGCAAGTTTTCAATCTCCAGCACTCATATGGTAGCTGGTAACCATCCACTAATTTCATTTCCAGAGACCCAGTGCCCTCTTCCTGCCACCATTGGCCCCAGGCATGTAAGTGGTACATATACATACATGTAGGCAAAACACTCATACACTAAAATAAAATAAGTAAGTCTAAAAAAATTGCTTAATTTTTAGAAAGAAATAAAAAATTCCCCCACAGACATTCCCACAAGCCAGTCTGATGGAGGTGATTCCTCAGCTGAATTTTCTTCCTGCCAGGTGACTCTAGTTTCTGGTGACAAAAACTACCCAGCACAGATTTGACTTGGATTTGGGTATTCTGAGACAAGATCTCAGTATATAGCTTTGGTTGGCCTCTGAGTTGTGTTATTCTTACCTCAGTCTCCAATGTGCTGGGCTTACAGGCATGTGGCACCACACTAAGCCCTTTTGATATCAGCTTCTGTCCCTACCCCACCCTCCCCTTCAGCTTCTATTTCCTGTCCCACTGTACTTCCTGCATACATTCTACCTGGATGTCTTTGTCTCATGCTAGACCTCCTAATAGTGCAGCTTTCCCAGATAATCCCTTTGACATCCTGTCTCAATGATTTGGTCTCTTCCCTCCACTAACAGGAACCTCAAGTTATAGACAGACAATTCATTAAGGATTCTGGTATTCTGATCTCAGCTGAGGTATGAGATTTCTTATTCCTCTCTGACTTTAGAAATAAGTGGGGGGGTTGTTTAATTTTGAGATTATAATTTAATTACAACATTTCTCCATTCCCTTTCCTCCCTCCAAACCCTCCCATATACCCCTTGCAACTCTCCTTCAAATTCAAGGTCTGGTTTTCCATCAGTTGTTATTGCATGCACACACACACACACACACACACACACATATGAATATGAATATAACCTGTTGGGTACATATAACATAACTTATATGTGTATTTTTAGGACTGACTGTTTGGCACTGGGCAACCAATTGGTGTGCCCCTCCGTAGAGAGGCCCATCTTACCCACTCCCAGCTATACTTAGTTACCTAAAGCTCCTTATGTAGGGTTGAAGCCTTGTGGACTTTTCCTAGTCTGGCATGTTCATTGGTGTCATCTTTATTCGGCTCATGTTTGAGCAATCATGTTGGTGAGACTTTATGGTTATAGCTTCTGATGTTACTAGGAAAGACAATCTCACAGCAAACTCCCTGATCCTCTGGCTCTTACCACCTGTCCACTCCCCCTTCTATGACACTCCCTGAGCTTTGGGCACAGGAGTATGTTGTAGATGCATCCACTGGGACTGGGCTCCACATTTTAATTGGTTGTGGTTGATTATAATGATCTCCATCTGTTGCAAAGAGAAGTTCCCTTGATGAGGAGTGAGGACTGCACTTCTCTGTGGGCATAAGGACAAATGTTTATAGATTTTTGTTGGGGATTATGCTGGCTGAGTAAATCAGTGACTGGATTCTACTCAAATAACCATGATCTCACTAGCACTGATTGGTTAGCAAGGTGTCCAGTATCAGGCATGATACCTCCAAAAATTATCTGTGTAGGTCAGAATTTTAAAGTAGTTACCTTGATAATGGAGAAACCAGGGACTCCTCTTGGGGTTCTTAGTCTCATTAATAAAAGAACTAAAGGGGCTGGAGAGATGGCTCAGAGACTAAGAGCACTTCTGCTAGCTGCTCTTCCAGAGGTCCTGAGTTCAATTCCCAGCAACCACATGGTGCCCTTTTCTGGCGTGCAGGCATGCATTCAGGCAAAACATTGTATATATAATAAATAAATAATTTTTTTAAAAAAAGAATTTAAGAATGGACTCAAACTGAAGCACAAGGACAATTTTGTTAGCACTCAAAAGTGAAAAACTCCAGAGCAGGCAAGCCTCTCTAGCTCAGAGAGCTCAGGAAAGCCTCAGTAGCTTTCCGAAGAAGGATCATGGAGGGGAGAAGAAGGAAAACCATGCTATTTAAGCTGGTGTGGAGGTAGGATACATGGGCAACAACCAGTCACATGGCAGGGGAAGAGGGTTAGGGAAAGAACAAGGAAGCCCAAAATGTTGGAGGAATCCAACATTTAGTTCAAAAAAGAATAAGCCGGGCATGGTGGCGCATGCCTTTAATCCTAGCCCTCCAGAGGCAGAGGCAGGCGGATCTCTGTGACTTGCAGGCCAGCCTGGTCTACACAGTGAGTCCCAGAACAGCCAGGCATACATAGTGAGACTTTGTCTTGAAAACAAAACAAAACAACAAACAAACACAGCATAGTTAGAAAATAGAAGGAAAAAGTGAGTTTTGCTTTTTTGAAAAATTCAAAACAGTGAGCAGACTTAGGAAGCTACATGGCTGCAGCCCGAAAGCTACCGCACTAGAGATTCACGTAGGAAAAAGTCAGTATTTTGTTGAAGGATTCATTATTCCTCCTATCTCTTCAGCATGGTGAACCCACCTTCCTAGGGTTGGTGATCACCCTGGCCCTGATCAAATGGGAATATTAGGTCTCCACCCAGGTCAAAGATTTTATTCTCTTGACCACAGTGGCCCTTTATTGCTACTCTAACATGGATACTTAACTTCATAAAGATGTAAAATGTGACACCCATTCTTGAAAGCAAAACATAGAGACAACAACTTATGATAAAAGTCTCAGATAGGAAGAACTTGTTGCGTATTTCACAGGTACAACACACACACACACACACACACACACACACACAGAGAGAGAGAGAGAGAGACCTCAAAATTACAAACTGTTCAAGAAACATCTAGCTGGAGAAAGGATGTAAAGATTTGTTTTTCCCTGTCTTCCTCCCCTTTCAGATAACAAGATAAACAAGATATCCGGCAACTTAACACAAGTTGAGAAACTGCATTAGAGAAAGTTATATATAACACATGAACCACAGCACATCCTACTGTCATTCAAAGAGGAAATTAGTGCCTGAGACTTTCTGCAGAGGTCTGAGTGTGAATTTGAATGAAAAGGGTTGCTGACCACTTCTCTGGTAAGCAGGAGACCCGGTGTGATGCCTTGTGGAGTATGAAAAACAGTTAGCTGGGAAAGGAAAATGAGTGGGCTTAGGCAGGGCTAGACAAGCATCAACTCTGACATTTAAACAACCAAGCATGGTGGACATGCTCTCAAAGACTGGAAAGGAGGGAAAGGGAAGCAATAGGTTTCCATAGCACTCCCTAGTAGTGTCCTAAAGAGTAGTGTCCTAGCTGAACACAGAAGACCATCACAGGGTCTTATGTCATTGGATGCTAGCCATGCATAGAGATCCAACCATAGACATCAATAGTGGAATGTGTTAGCATTGGGGTGAGGGGAGGGAGCCCACCTCTTACTCAGCCACATAAATAAACTCCCATCTATCTCCTATGCCCAGTGGTAGAATATGAAGCTCAATGAACTAGAAGCAGGACTATGTGAGGGGAAGAAGGCTCTGAGGGATTGTGACCGATGATGTGGCAAAGAGTATGTCTGAATTTGATGGCATATTTACAAAGATACATTTAGAATGTAGTGGACTATAGAACAGCCCCCGGCACGATTGGATTCTATTGCCATTTGAGAGTAGGAGGTGAACAAAGCTGAATTCTATCAGAAAGAGAGCTGTGTTTCCTCTCTAATTTGTAATCACTTAGCCTATTTCTGATGTCATGTATGCATAGCAACAGGAGATGGAGAGATGAACCATTATGAAAGGACTGAGAATGAGGTAATGATCAGGATGAGATCATAGAGATGAGATCATCAGGGAACTGACCTGGCTTTTGACAAGTATTTTAGGACCGAAGGCAAAACCAAGAACAGGTGTTTTTCTACTTAAGAAAGTAGAGATTCATTCAGGACCACAGCCTTACAGAACATGATGAAAGAACAAGCAAATCTTCTTGCTTCCTTGCAAATCATCAGTCCAATGGTTAAAAAGGCAATTCACCTAGTCAGGGTGGACACCAGTGGCTCCCAGCCCTCCTGGCAAGACATGGCCTGAACTAACTTGCTGTGTGGCACCAGCTCAGCAGCTACAAGGCCTCAAGTAGCTGAGTTTTTCTTCCTATCAGTCTAGATCAAGAAAAGTGTGTCCAACAGAGCCCAGCAATGCAGCAGCACCAGCCAGTAAGAGTCCTTCTGTCTGGTGTTGCAAGAAGAGCAGGCACTTGACAGCTGAGGCAGCTGACTTACCAGGAGTATTCAGGCACCAGGAAGTATCCTGGACACCTGACAGAAGCCAGGCCCCTCCACTAAGCACTAAGGATGGACAAGGGGACAGAAAAAAAAGTTGCCTGAGAAAGAGGGTGGGGAAAAGAAGCAGGCATGCCTTCTAAAAGCACAATTAAATGTGATCAAGCTATGTCACTTCAAAAACCAAAGTGAATTTGTCAAGCAACCTGTACCCGACAACTTGACATCTAAAGCTTATATAAGGCTTATGTAACAGTGTAGGGGGGTGAACCCAATACCAACAGCAGGAAGGGGTGTTCTCAATTCTAAGTAGAATTTTCTTTGAAGAACTTGAGCCCCGGGGAGGATTGTAACTGAGATCCCTTATTAAGAGTCTCACAATGTCTGCATAATTTCTTAATGTTCCTGACTGCACCACAAGACCAAAGTACTGCTCTGGAAAATGGGACTATCCCTTGAGGAAGGAATGTTTACATACAGAAATGAAAAATTTTTAATTTCTTCTAATTTATTTATAAAAATATTTCGGCTACTAATAAACTCAATATATTGGATCCAAGCATAGAATCCAAGCAAAGAAAACTAGCGCATATGGATACTTGCAAACAAAACAAATATTTGCAAAAAAATTAGATTTGTATTATTTATATGACTCCCCAATTACAGATTCAAAGAGGTTGAGAGATAAGTCATTGAATCCTGATTTACAATGACCTAGGATCTCCCTTTCTATTTAGCTTGTCAAAATCACTAAGAATACATTAACTGAACTCCCACTTGGCTACATTTAATTCTTTGTAGATGCGTTTACCATCTCGATTGGAGCTTTGAAAGTACAGCTTTGTAAATATTGTATCAACAAGAAGCTTTAGCTGACTTGAGAGAAGACAAAACTGTCTTCCTCCAGTTGAATGGAAGGAAAATTTCCTCGTATATCCACAAGTTTTGACAAATGTGAGAATTCATCTTGAGTCATCCTTAACAGGAGCTTCTAAACAAACTGTGAAAAGCATTAAGAATTGAAACTCAGCCTGTTGTTTTTTGACACCAGTCTTAGTAATCTATAGACTATTCAGCTCATGTGTTTGGGAAAATACAGACAGATTTAATAAGAAAGATGCTATTGGAATTGGGTATGCCTTCTCCTATGGTTAATCACTTTGTAAAATGGTGATATTGTTCAACTCTCTGCTCTGACACATGTATAAAAGTATGGCAGACATTTTCCCATCTGAGTTTGTCATTTAGGGTTTAAAATTACTTAACCCCCCCCCCATGGTATTAACTCATAGGAAAATGAGGAAGGGACATTATGACTTTCTTTATAAGAAAGTATCTATTTTTACCCACTAAATTCTGTGAACCTGGTTACAGAGTAAATGACCCACTGATAGCCTTGTAGCTGAATGTTATTTTTTACCTCTCAAGTCTGAAAAGGGGAAGTCTACTGGATCAGAAGAAAAACAAGAGAATAGAGGAAAGCAGAGATGAGATGACAATAAAAATGCATAAATATCAAAACGTTCTCAAACCATTTCCAGAAAGAATTGGCAGAGTAGTGCCTCTAGATGTTTAAGCCAAATTAAATTTCTTCAAAATTATCAGAAATCATGGTTTCCATGGTTTTGAGTACTACAGTGTAAGGTATGAACTGAATTGCAGGAAAAAAAAATGACTGTGTTCTAAACATCAGACCAAAAACAAAAACAAAATAAAAAACCTGATTATAGTCATCATGTAAAACCTTTCCCCAAAAAGAATAGTAATAATGGTCTTACTTTTGTATGAATCAGCTGAATGTATCTGTCAGGTAACAGAAATCACTTTTTCCTGCTCAGAATCTTCAGGCCTATCCTGACACTAACATCTGTTCCCTCCTGATGTGTGTTAACACACAAGGAAGAAGTTCATACTGAACTTTGGCCCTCCACATATTCCTAAAGCTCAGTGAGAAGTCTCAGAGTCCCTTTCCCAAGAGTCTGAAGTTTATTGGTGCACTTAAGCTGATTTTCTTTTGATTTAACATCGCCAAAGGAAGTCCCTAGTTTGTCTTCATTTATACTTTCTAGCCTGTACTCCACTCCAATATGGAGTCAATATGTACTTAAAAATCAATCGATCAATCATGGGAGCTGGAGAGATGCCTCAAAGGTTAGGAGCACTGGCTATTCTTCAAAAGGTCCTGAGTTCAATTCCCAGCAACCACACGGTGACTTATAAACATATCTAATGAGACCTGGTGCCCTTTTCTGGCCTGCAGGCATACCTGCAGACAGAACACTGTATACATAATAAATAAATCTTTTTTAAAAAACATCGGGAGGGGTGGGGGGAGGGGACTGTAATGGTGATGTAACTTGAAGTAATAAATAAACATTTAAAAAAAACAAAATTTGATATCTGGCAGAATTGAAGAGTTTAACAACTTTTTGCTCATCTAAAAAAAAAAAAGATTAATCAGTTGGTCAGTGAACAACGTAAATTGGGCAGTGTTAAGTCAAAAGGTACTCCATCTGTCCCTACAGGCATTTCAGATGTGGCTGCTGTGTCACATGTGCATCAGTAGGTGGCAGGGAGGAGAGAGACTATGTCTACATTCAGTGTTCTGACCTATGAACATCTGAATGAGCAGTAGCCTAACATTCCCAGAAAAAATACAAACTGGAGGGCTGGAGAGATGGCTCAGCAGTTAAGAGCCATGACTGTTCTTCCAAAGAACCAGGGTTCAAATCCCAGCATCCATGTGGAAGTTCATAGCTATCTATAATTGCCGGGTGTAGTGGCACACACATAGCTGGCCCTGGATGTGGGGGATGTGAGTGAGCCAGCCCCAAGGATGTAGCAGGTGAGAGAGTTGACCCTAATGGGGTCATGAGAGCAGGAGAGCTGGCCCAACCCTTTACCTGCTGCAGCACTCAGGAGAGCAGGCCCTGCACCTTACCTCGGTAGCACAGTAGAACTGCCCTGCAAGTGGGGGTTGCAGGCCCAGAACCAGGGCTTTGAGTTGGCCCATCCCAACATCTACCCCATGGATGAACTGCTGGAGTGCATAAAGAGGCTAACTCCATATACCCAAAACTATAGGCTCTTCATGACACAGGACAATAACAGGATATCTAAGAGGAGTCCCAGTGAGGTTCCAGTATTGACAAAGTAGCAGAAGCCAGAAGCCTTGAACCAGACCAAGGAATCATTATAATGAAGCAATGACATGCAGACAAAAGGGAATACTGTGGGACATACTGAGACACACTACAGATTCCACAATGAGATTTTTTTTTCTGTTGGGGGAGGTTGCAAGGGTGGAGGGTAGGTCTGAGGGTAGATGGGAGATGAGAGAGAACAAGGTTCATGTGTGAAATTCACAAAAGAGAAAAGGGAAAAGATCAGTGCATTTGTCTTTGTTTTAGAACAATGAACAGTTATTTCTAATATAGTGTATAAAGGAGTGGTATAAATACAGACAGAATATTATGTATAAAAAGCATAGTCTGGAAAATCATAGAATGCCAGGAGTCTTCCCGGAGAGTGTACTCTTGGCATGTGTGTCAGCCAGAAGTAGAGCAAGGGAAAGAGGAGCCACTTCCAAGAAGGAAAGCAGAAAACAACTTTAGCTAGAAGAGACACAGAGGTCTGAACAGTGTGTCCACAGCATTTAACACCTGTGTTACAAGAGGGGTCAGGAAATAAAAAGAGGAAAGGTGAGAGCTGAATCGTTGGGCAGTCTTTACCCTAGACCAGTATAACATGCTAGATGCTACTGATTGCGCGTCTCTGCAGAGCCAGCCATGTTCAGGAATGCGGACTCCACCCTGGAGACGACACAGAGCCATTAAAGGACATGAGAACGAGAACCCTGTGGCCTGACTTGTCTTTGGGACGGGAGGCTGTGGAAGGCAAATCTGAGGAAGACGACAAAAATGAAGGAAGACCACTTAGGACATTGTGTGTGATGCTCAGTTTCGTGTCAACTTGACTAGACTATAGGCTGTCCAGATACGTTTCTGGATCTTTCTGTGAGAATCCCTTGGAATCAAGGTTGGCGTTGAAATCATTGGATTTGAGTATAGCAGATCATCCTCTGAAATATGTCTAAGTCTTATTAAATTAATGTAGAAGAAAAAGGCAATATTCCCCTGAGGGAAAAAACAGTTTTATATGAATTATATACATTAAATGGAATCTATATGTTTTTGCATTATATTACAGTCATTAAGACAAATACAGTCAAATAACACTTATATCATTCATATCAGTTTTTGTAAAAGGGCCCCCACCCCATAGCAACATGCCTCCTTAGGAAGATGTAAACCAGCCTCACAAATTGCCTTAGCAGTTGTTTCCATAACCCAGCACTTCAATTGTAGGTATTTTTTTAACATTGACATATTTCTGGCTTATGTATATGAGTATTTTACCTACATGTGTGTATGCATACAATCTATATGCCTAGTACTCTCAGAGGCTAAAACAGGGCAATAGATACCCCTGAAACTGAAGTTACAAACAGTTGGGAGCTGCCACTTTGGTGACAGGAACTGAACCTGGGTTCTCTGCAAGAGCAGTAAGCAGTCTTTACAGCTGGTTTATCTTTCCAGCCATATCAGTACTAAGATTCTTAAACTTGTAACAAGTCCCCACAGTCCTTTCACCCATGGCTTTATAAGAGAGCTTGTCTGTCAATGCCCAGACCTGTTTAACTTTCTCTAACATCATTCCCATTTACCAATACTGCCCTCAATAGCTTGCCACTTTGTCAAAGGATGAGGTAAATCTCTCTAGGGTTATTTTCACTATTGACTGGGTAGTTCACTATCTCAGACACTTTATTCCCTGGGGCTCTCCCAAAAAGCTTTGTACATCTCTGAAAGGGTCCAGAATAGTAAACTCAGAAACATTTCCACACCCCAGATTGTGACTAGAGAAATCCCAGTTTAAAAAGCAGCAAGATGCTCAAAGGGAAGCATTTCCCACACAATTTTGAAAACCTGAGTTCATAGTGGAAAGAGAGAACTGACTCTCTGAGTGTTGTCTCCTAACCTCCACAATCACAGTTGACACACATCAACATCACCATCATCATCATCTATTAAAAGAAGAAAATCCCAGGGAAAAGAACATATCCATCCCAAAGCAAGCTTTTAACGGGCCTTTCCTCTAAGGGTCATTGCTCATTCTGGGCCTGTCTCCTTCCAATCTGTTGTCAACTTTCTTGAGGTTGAATATCTCCTAAAGTAAACATATATTAAATGCTATAGTTATAGCCCAAGAGAAACAGATATAACATTTGAGAATCCAATCAGACTTCTGGAGAATATTCTGAGACCACCATTTGTCTCAGAGGGACAGGCATCTGGGAGTCCTAATCTAGATTCAGGTGAGGAGGCTTTGAGTGTGCAATTTAGAGCTTTGACAAAATGTGGCCAAAAAGCACCAATCCAGAAAGCACACCTTCAAACCTTCTGACAGTTTAGAGCATAAAGGAAGAGCCCATTGCTGTAGGAAGTTAGAATAATTAAATTAGATTTAGAAAATATATAGGGGTTTCTGATACAGTCTCTTAATTTGGGGCATGAAGGTCAACTTGGCTGTGAGCGATTAGCTTATCAGCTTATGGAAAAACAAGGATGAAGTCAGGTGAAAACAGGAAACAAACAAGAGACTTAATGGACTGAAAAACAAGGTTGAAGCCAGGAAAAACAGGAAAGACTTAATGGATTAAGAAACTAAGTATTTGGCCTGGCATTGTTTTCAGCTGCTAAGTGGGCGGAGCCCAAATTAAGCTGAAACAGGTGGAACAAGGAGAGATCCTATTTAAGGATGGAGCCAGAGGCCCCCTGATGATAGAGAGCTTGGAGAGTCCTGCTGGAGAAAGTACTGGTGAACTGATGGCCAGATCTCCCTGAGGCAGAAAGAAGCTGGTGAGCAGAGAAAGCCTCAGCAAGACAGCAAAAGGCCAAGGACTAAACCCTGTGGCTCAGCTTTTGCCTAGAGGGGTTTGACCTGTTCGAACTGTGGCCGTCTTTAAGGACTGAGCAGAGTTGCTGATGCAGTCTCTCAGAGAGAAGAAAGCATCAAGCCTTATTTAAGGTGAGACTGCAATAACCAATTTACCCTGACGAACCTGCATCTGAGATATTCCAGAATAAAGACTGCTAAGTGCGTTAAGGGTCTACCCCAGAGACTGTGTTCCTGGCGACTGAGGATCTGCCCCAGACACTGTATCCTTCTAAAAGGTTATGAAAATAGTTGTAATAGTTATCAATAGGTTTAGTGGTTAGGTTAAAGGGGTTGTAGGAATTTGTAGGGTTAATAGTTAAGAAATTGTTGGTATTTGTCATAGGTGAATATTGTTAGTAAATAAATAATTAATTAATTAATGCTTCTGCAGTGAAGGATAAGGCAGGTTACTAGTTAATAACTAATAAGTCACTAGGAGTTAAAATGTGAAACAAGAAACTACAAATAACAAGAGCCTGTAGTTCATAACCAGTGCTGTCCTAAGCTGAGGGAGTGCCCTGTATAGGAGGGCCATGTGACAACCAGCATTGCTCTAAATTATGTCTTTTTTTCCCTGTTTATGAGAATGCAGTTATCTCCCTGAATAAGTAGGTAAGGGCCTATGGTAGTTCATGTAGAAAGTGACTCAACCAATGGCCTACTTACAGGTATGCAGAGTTGGAAAAGACAATGGATAAACGTGACCACAATGTGTGGCCCTACCCCGAGGGGAGAATAACACAGGATCATGTCCCTGGTTGGACAGAGAAGTCATGTAATCAGTGTTTGTCCCATTTAATTGTGAAAAATGAGAAATATCAAGACTACTTCAGTGTCCAACAATGTGAAGCCCCTGGATAGGGCCACAATCCTTTCTCTCTTGTAAACGCCCTCTCCCTCCATCCCCCAGAATCCTTTCTCATTTTTATGAATAAATCTACATTCTCTCCTGCTCACTCCTCATCTGCACCTCCTTATTATTCTCAACAGTGAGATAATAAACATGAATAAACTAGCTCTGGTGGCTATGGTGTCTGCAGATTACCCAACACTCCATAGCTTCCTGAGCTAAATCCACCAAGAGCTAGGAAAGCCTCCTTCAATCCACAAAATACACATCATTAGGATGGTAAATGACAGGACAGTGTCTTCATTCAAGAGTAAGACCCTTGCTCCTCCTGGGTAATGGCCTGAGGCTTTGTTTGCTTGCTGGTGTGTTGTCATCATCAGTTTTTTTTCCTAGGACGAAAGCAGAAGCCATTATTTTCTGCCCTTGGAAATGACACCTAGTAATTGGCCATTCTGGGAATCTTCCTCCCTCTGGGTTTTACCCTGATTTTGGTTTTGTATCGTTGGTGGTTGCCTTGTTACCCTGATTACTGATGAGTACTTTGGTTTTGGAAAGCCTTAAATTCAGAAGTAAACAGCATTTTATACAATATTCACATTTCTCATAGTTAAATGTGTGTGTGTATCAAAAAAGAGAATCTTATTATTCCCTATACTGTTTTTTTTTCCATATAAATATAATGCATCATCTGTAAAATCTATGCTTGTTTTTTATTTGTAGATATTATTATTTCAAATGGTAGTACTTAAAAAGCAAAATCAGAATGAATAATGCAATTTTTGCCAATGTTGACTTCCTGTTGGTATCACTCAGTAATGGCCAGGGATGCAGGGCGTCTGGAACAGATGCTTAAAGAGACAGGCCAGCCTGGGTGGCACTTGGTGGCAGTAGAGCAGCGACAGAGGAAGTGTTTTTTATAGGCTGTTTGCTTTGTTTTACATTTGCTTTTAAAAATCTAAGGAAAGCAAGAGGAAGAATTAAAGGTTCACAATAACTTTTACAAGCCTGGGCAGTGGGAAAAAAACTTCAGGGTGTTATGAGGTGTTAAATAAATTGAATTGACTGAACTCTGCCCAGTTGTCATGATGGCCTTGACACTTCTCAAGGGTGGAGAAAATTAGGTGTTAGCGTGGCTCAGAACAATACATTTCCACCTTCCAAACAGTCATGTTGACTTGGAATGGATTGCATGACCACAGAATTCCTGCTCTAAGCAGAAACAGCAAATAAAAAATAAAAAAGCTGATCAGAAATGATGGCAGACATTATTTAAAATGCAAATTTTCTCCATTACTGAAGTTTCCCCACAAGGGTGGCCATAAAATGATCCCAGAAACAGAATAGAACAAGCATGTATGTTTTCTTTCTTGTTTAGACTTACATACTTCTTTATGTCCATCGGTGTTTCCCTTACATGGATGCCTGTGTACCTGGTGTATGCCTCATGCCTGCAGAGATCAGAAAAGGGCTTTGGATTCCTGGAAAGTGGAGCTACAGACATTGTGAGCCATTGTGTAGGCGCTAAGAATCGAACCCTAGTCCTCCAAAAGAACAAACGTTATTAACCACCTAGCCACTTCTCCAGTTTAACTGTTTTCAAATGTTACTGAGAAGACAATCTCCATGGCATTTTAAGTACAGGCTCAAAACAGACCCACAACCTTAGGGCAAGCACGTTTGTCCATTTTGCTATGAAAGTCAGTCTGCAAAGGGGCTTCCATGCTGTCTGCCATATGATCTCCTTTGTCACAACCTTTGAACCAACATGTACTGAAGAGAGAGTGACAAGAACATCAAAGACAGCAGGAATGTTCATGCATGATATTGTTGGACAGGAGGTTAGTTCTAGGAGGTACTGGCAAATGCCTCCCCCACCAAAAAATAGGATATAAAGAATAACAGGTAGCAGTGGTTTCTCCAACAGGACCAGCTTGGGCACCACACAGGAAACAGAGAGCAGCAGGTTATAGTTCAACTCTAGCTTGATTCAGCATCAGGGACTTCCGCACAAGAAGACCATGCACATAGTGCAGCTCTGCTCTCCCTTAGTGAGCTTTTCACCTAGAGTGGTACAGAGTCTGGAGAGATGCTCAGTGGTTAAGACCATCTGTCTGTCATGGAGAGGCACCCATGCTCCTAGCACCCATGTTAAGTAAATTCTAGGTTTAAAAAAAAAAAAAGTAAGTGGAGGCAGAGGAGAAAGGATAACAGGGAGGAGAAATAGAAGACTCCCACCTGTGAGAATTAGCATCCCTGCTCCACTCTGTTGCTCTTTTTCTAAGGAGTGTACTATTGCTTCCCTGCTTGCATTCATTAAACTCTTGACTGCTTACACTGTTTACACTTCTCTGCCTGGAGCACAGGAACTGACACTGTGGCCAGAGTCAAGACCAGAGGAAACTGGAGACCTTCTCATAACTGGAACGGCACCATTGTAGCCCCATCACTTTGTTAAAGACAAAAAGACACCACTGGCTGATATTCCCAGAGGCCCCATGCAACACAGGTGAGATCCGTGAACACTAATATAGAGAAAAATTTCCTCTCCCTGCTGGCTTGGGGAGAGGAAGGACAAAAGACTGGCTGCCGCCTTGAACCTCCTCACAATCACAAATGTTTCAAGCCAGTTTTTTCTACCAATTGTTTATTTATATGATTACTTTGTGTTATGTTTGTAACATACAGCATTATTAATAGTAATATAATAGTATAAATCAATAACACAATATAGTAAAATTTTAAACTGACTAGTAGAAACCAATAAAATAGGAAAATGTTTGTAAGTCTGATTAAAGGAAAAGTGAATACACATAACATTATAATAAAATAAGTAATACATTTTGACAGATAAAATAACATTATTTTTAATTTTAAGATGGTATATAATCTTTCTATCAGTAAATTTTAAAGTCTCGGGCGATTGCCTAGAAAAATAAAAATTAACAAAACTGACTCAAGATAAATTATCAAGATAAAGTCAGTCCATAAATGTAGAAATCATAAGTGATAGTAAAATGCCTGTACCCTGATAAAAACTTTCTATGTCATGTGAACCAGCTATCGCTTTTTCAATCATATAAGAATGGTCAGCATTAGGAAACCTACTGAAAAACCACACTGATATTTAGAGAGAAAAAATAGATGGTGTGTTTCTTAAATATTTAATGCATTTAACAATTTTCAATGTTAAAAAAAAAAAAACCAAACAGCTTAAAAGCAGAGAACAGAAGAAAATTGCTTAAACTGATACTTGGCTTCTATCAGCAACCTATGAAAGCCACCATACTAATGAAATCTAGGAGCCCTTCACTTCCATGCCAGCTGCAAGTACCTGGTCAATGACTCCGCCCTACTCTGTTAACCCACTCAGCCTTGCTCAGGCTGAGCGCGCGTTATAAGTCTTTGTCTTGAGTACTTTGTAGTTTATACAACTGAAGACACAATCTGTATCGTGAGGATCTCAGATGGAAAAACTCATTAGAAATGTAAACCACAAATATTTTTAAAGAAATATCCACCATTTTATATCTAAGTTTTTTGAGAGTTATTTTATCTTTTGGGATTTGTTTGTTTTGTTTCTCTAACCATTTTTAAAATGTTCTTTGTACTCTAGATATGTTTGCTGAAACAACATTTGAAAGTTGTGATGCTTTTGTATAGACACTGCTTGTCAGGAGAATGAGATTCCTGCCAGTCAGAACATATGAGCATCCTAGTGCCTCAGGTTCCACACCAGCTCATTTAAATACACAGCATAATTCACCATACCTGAGCAGATTGGGGGATATGTCATCACAGCTTGTGAGCAGCTACATCAATTTTATGTGTGATGAAGGCTAGACTGAAGTATACATAAGTGACCCCAAAAATTCCACCAGAGAACTTCTACAGC
>CAJQZJ010032097.1:1779809-1790955 GCA_907164525.1 Lophiomys imhausi
CACACACACACACACACACACACACACACACACACACACACACACACACCAAATAATAGTAATAACATTAATGGAATTTTTAAACAATAAAAATTGTGCAAGATTCTAATGGGCCCTTCACAAAAGAAAACATGCAGATAGGCTGATGAGCAAATGAGACGATTCTCAAGATCATTACTGATCAGAGAAATGTAATAAAAATATCACCACATGATCATCTGAATTGAAAATCTGACGAAGTCAAAGAGTAGGAAGAATGTGGTTAAGCAGAACTCTCCTACACCATTCAGGAGTTGAGACTGGCTCAGTCACTTAGGAAAACTGTTGATTGCCTCATGAAGCTATATGCATCCTTTTCCTGTGACACACTAGTGCAACTCCTGGGATAGATCCACAAGAAATAAGCTTACATGTGCACCAACAGGAACTTTTAAGGGTGCTCACAGAGTTTTATTCACAATAGCCAAAACAGGACTGCCGTTGTTCGGGGTTTATGGTTGTGAAGAGACACCATGAATATGGCAGCTCTTATAAAGGAAAACATTTAATTGGGGCTAGCTTACAGTTTCAGAGGTTTAGTCCATTATTGTCTTGGTGAGCAACATGGCAGAGTTGGTGCTGGAAAAGGAGCTGAGAGTTCTACGTCTTGATCCACAGGCAGCAGGGAGAGACTGTGTGTCACACTGGGTGGAGCTTGAGGATATATAAGACCTCATAGCTCTCCTCCACAGTGACATGCTTCCTCCAACATGACCACATCTACTCCATAAGGTCACACCTCCTAATAGTGCCACTCCCTATGGGCCAAGGATTCAAATGCATGAGTCTATGGGGGCCATGCCTATTCAAACCACAAGAACACAACCCAAATATCCACCAACCATAGAAAAAAACAAATTATGACATATTCACACAATGAGATTCTATGCTGAAAAAGGAAACTTCAGTGACACCATAATTCACTGAAACTTTGAAAGAAGACAAACACAAAGGATTATACTAAATGTAATTCCACTGTTTTGATTCAAAAACTTGTAAAATGGAGCCATGGAAACTGAAACCTGAGTGATCACCTTCAGGACAGTTATTGAGGGAATGCTCACAGGGATGCTGTGGTCATAGTAATGTTTCATATTGTGACCTAGTGAATTTTTAAAGTTCTCTTTTAATTGACCACTCTTAAGATTTGTGTACTGAGATCTCCTAGCTCCAGCTTTGCGGAGGTAGCGTTAGAGTCAAGTGGAGCAGGTCAGGATGATGTAGATTGCCATCTTCACCAACATGCTGGGCTTGTCGCTTTTCTTGATCGTGGTTCTCTATCATTCCGTGGCAATCAACAATCCCAAGAAGCAGGAATGAAAAGGGCGCCTTTTCTGCTCCAGGATTCCAGGACATAGTCTCAAGCGAGATGGTGGGTATGAGGGGGCTTCACACTTTACTTTGTCTCTCCTTTCTATCACAGCATACAAAGCAACTACACATGGATTTTTCCAAACAACTTTTATTTCCTCAAAGTCTTCCTTAACCCTATAGAGCAAGAAGCTGCCACTGAATAGGGCCCAGTATAGGGGTTACTTTCTTTTCTACTCACTCCCCCAATACAAAAATATAGATATATATTTTTTAAAGATGTGTGTACTGGCACATTATACTTCAATTTTTGAATTAATAAGATGAAATAAATCTGTAGATTCATTGATGGATATTATGTTTCTTTTTTCTTTTTTTTTTTTTTTTTTGGTTTTTCGAGACAGGGTTTCTCTGTGTATCCTTGGCTGTCCTGGACTCACTTTGTAGACCAGGCTGGCCTCGAACTCACAAAGATCCGCCTGCCTCTGCCTCCCAGGTGCTGGGATTAAAGGCATGCGCCACCACCGCCCGGCTGATATTATGTTTCTATTAAAGTTTTTTTACAACAGATGGGTAGCCAACCATCTTAACTCATCATCTATTTTCTGAGCTCAGAAATCTTGTTTTTCCTCAATATGATGCTTTTATTATTTTAAGAGGTTTTTTTTTTTAACAAAAAAAGTATTATGTCGAATAAAAGCTAACTCTACAAATGAAGTATATTTCTTGCAGTGACTGTAAAGTCCCTCTGTTACACGAATTTAATGTCCAGTTCGTTCACTCCTCTGAGGTTTTCAGAATGTGTGCTGGATTTCTTCTCCAGTAAATTATTCTTCTAGAGACAAGATGTTTCTCACAATGCTGAAAGCTATATGCATGCTTTATATATTCCGTGGCTAAGGGAGTGTGCCCATGATACTGACTGAAAGCATTGGGCCTCTCGATGTTTGCATGACTTTAAAACTAATCTTTGCAGCCAGAAAAGTACAAGGACAGACCAAGTGATGGTCACCTTGGTGACTCAGGCAAATGACAATCTGTTACCCCAGCTGGTGTATACTCCATTCTTGTGGCTCCAGGGCCCAGTGGATGCTAGAAAGTTATGTATAATATCTGTTTTACTTAAACTACATTTTCCTCAGCCTTTATTTACATGGAGTGCTCTGAATGCCCAGTGTGAGACTCTATGTTGGTTTCTGCTAAAGTTTCTCACATTGTCTTTTCCAATCCTTTGGCAGTCTCAAGGATTAAAGTTACAACTTTGCCTTTGTAGGTCAGTCCCCACTTCTCATGTTCCACTTTATATTTTAAAAAATTTAAATTTCCATCTATTTTCTGTTTCTATGTATGTCATGAATGACCTGATCAGACTCTTATCAAATGTGGAGTTACACGTGGACCCAGCTGGATGTGAAAACAACCAGCTGCATGATACTGTTCTAGAATATAAAGAATACATCAGAGCTGTGGCGTGGACAGGCTAGCATTCCATAATAGCTAAAACTAAAGCATAAAATACTGTTGCTTAACAGGTTGGGGGGGGGGAACATCTTCTACATTAGGCTTCTTTGAACATAAAACCTAAATCATAGTTTTAAATAAAAAAGTCCTACCTGAATGGTATAAACAGAGTCAGCATTGGTTTTCACTGGTATCAGGCGGGCAACTCCACATACTGTGTTTTGAGGCAACTGTACAGATTTCTGTGATGATGACTAAGGATGTTCTTTAGCTTAGATGAGTTTACCAGCCAGTAAGGAAATTTAAAGACGAACAGTTCATACTGCTGCACTTTTTATGAAGAGGGCTATTATTATAGGCTTCCAGAATCTACCGTGATGCAGATGGCTGTATCATAATTTGTGAACAGAGCATAAATCAGACATTAGCTGTTACCCTGAAGAGCCAAGTTCTTTATTTTGCTGTGTTAAGTGACTCATACATTTTACTGGAAATTATATCCTAATGTAAATGGCTCTGGTTAAAATTAATTATCATTTAATATGTACCCTAATTATGCAAAAGCAAAAACAACACACTGTCATTCCCATGTGGTAAATGTTTAATTCTACAAAGGTATAGGTATTTTTGGACAAAAGGAAATCACAAGATAGTTTTGTGATTTGAAACTTTGAAGGAAAAAAAATGAATTTGCTGACATTAATCAAAATAGCTTTATGTAATATATGTGTATATACAATCAAATTACACTCAGAAATCAATTTCTATGTAAGTAACTAAATGTCTATGTGGACCACTAGCTTTCATACCATTGTGATTTTGCTGTCAATAATGACCTCTCACACCCTAGTAGACAATAGAACACCCTTGTAGGAAAAATTCTACTAGTAACTGCCTGGGAGGAAATCAATAGCTTCCTTCCTGCTTATCTTCTCTTCCAGAGCAAAGACAGTGGAAACAAAATCAACCTATTGAATGTCAAAGGACATGCCTTATTTTCCAACACTGCTAATTCCAAAGAAAAGCCACTTTTATGCCAGCCATTTCAAATCCTTTAGTATTTTCTTGCCCCATGCTATAGGGCAGGTTCTATTATTCACAGGAGAAGTTACCGGTTATCTATGGTGGGTAGAAATATACCTCAATTTCTTTGCTGTTGTTGTCGGACTCAGTCTCCCCAGTCTCCTGGGTGCTGGGACGACAGTGTTAGCACTGCCAGCTCAATTGTTTAGGGTAAAGATAGAGACAATTGCAAGTTGATTATCTGCATTCCAACCCTTGCATTCTAACTGATCTGTCACTCCACTCAACATTATAGCCCTTAGTCTATTCTTCTGTTAACTTATGTATACAATGAGTGTAATATGTTAATAAGTTTCTCCTAGGTTCATTATTGAAGACTGACTTAAGCCAAAATGGCCACTCAGCAGCTGTCAAATTCTTTGGACAAATATAGAAAGCTTCCTTGATAGATCTAGAACTAAAAGTAAGTGGGGAGACCTCTGCAACTCCGTCCATGATGATAAATTACTACAAGAAGTCATAGGCAACAAACAAACAAAACAAAAAGTCCCAACAACTAGAGAAAACAAACACAAAAGCCATTTGTTCTGTCCTTCCACAATCAATACAACTGACCTACATCAATGGCTCTCACTCTGAGGCCAACACAACACTTTCTGAGGTCCAGGTACCAATTACCCACTCAAGAAAAGTGGCAGAACCTTCTGTAGCACCAGACAACAGAGGAAAGCATTTTTATAGAACAAGGACTGAGTGGGACGAAACTCTTAGCCCAGGGCTGAGAGAGTTTGGAAAGAAACACAAAGCGTCACAGAAATCAAATAAGGGGTGGTGTAGCTATTGCCTCCAAATTGAAAAGAGTGCAGAGGCGAGCTCACAGGGCTTGGGAAGCTACCAAAACTTACACAACTTTCCAGGCTCAGGGAACTCAGAAAATTACAATCTTCACACGGGTCCCTTTAAGGTTATATGCAACAGGCAATTGCTAGGAGAAGATACTCCCTGAGAGTAACTACAAGTTGTTCAGGAGAGCTCCAGGGAGGCAGCATATAGGAATCATTGATGACCCATCCTGGAGTGAATTTTCACACTCCTCTCCAGGGTTCCTATACATAACTCCAATAAACTCATTGTTTTGCCAAGCTAGGTGTGGGGGGGTGGGAATAATTTCTTTAGTCTGCCATCACTTTCTTATGTAAGGTAAATAGACTGTCTTCATGTCTCTCCAGGAAAAGTCACACAACACGGAGATATTATGACTATAAAATGGAAAAAGGACTCTCCTATTGTTTCTTCAGTAGATGATAGACTGGACTCTGTTTCTTGTATTCGAGGTGGAAGTCTTTGAAAACACAGGCCTAACAAAGGTCAGCTCTAGACAGTGAACAAATAGTTTCCTTGCTATTGTTAATTGCACCAGGTCAAGGATGATTCAATGTTCAGGACAAACAGGATGCTTTTTTTGCTGTAAGCAAAGAGCTTACAGTCAAGGAAGCAAGTATCAAAAATACATATTCTATATAAACATGGACATAAGTTGTGTTCAAAAATAATGAATGCTTTAACCAGTCGCTGTCAACCTTCCTAATGCTGTGATTCTTTAATACAATTCCTCATTGTGGTGACCCTAACCATAAAATTTTCGTTGCTGCTTCGTAACTGTAGTTTTGCTACTGTTATGAATCATAATGTAAATGCCTGTGATGGTCTTAGGCTACCCCTGCGAAACGGTCATTTGACTCCCCTTCCCCCCCGCAATGGGTCACGACACACAGGTTGAAGACCACTGCTTTAGACAATCACAATGAAATAAACAAAATGGGAGGAGGTACCAGGGGAGTCTTGGTTTAGAGGCAAGACTTGATCGTAAACTTCGGAAAATGAATGGGATTCAGTAGTAAGTGAAGAGCAGACATTCATTTCTCGGTGAAAGAATGAGCACAAGGGCTGCATTTAGCCAGATACAGCAAAGCAGAGATTAAATACAAGGTAAGACGTGAGGACTGATGCTGTAAAGAAGAAGTGGTTGCCAAGACAGGGTCGGTAAGTCCTTCATAATCCCTGCTCTACAACAAATGTCTGTCAGAGAAACAGGACCCAAAGGCTGAAGACTGATGCAGGAATGTATGGAGAGAAAATGGGAACTGTCCAGGCAGTCATTGGTATGTCCTTTCTTAGTTTTGGAAGCTGCAGGCCCTGCACTTCCTATATAAGCAAATATATTTATCCCTCTCAGGTCTCTGAGGTGGTTGAAGAATAGACAGATAGAGTCTCATAGTTAAATTTTGAGTTGTTTAGGAATCAAGAGGGTGTTATAGATCTAAGAAGATACTCTTAAAAATGTGTTGCAAGTTAGTATGAATGTTGAGTCACATATAGACCTTTAAACTCATGGAGATGGTTAGATAGTAGAATGTTAAAGTCAGGGGCCAAATATGTATAAACTGGACATTGGGAAGGTATACTGGGTCATTTAACTCTCATAAATGTGGCATATTTATATCTGTTGTTTTGTATAATACTTACTGTTATAAGAGAAGGAACCATCTGTTGGACTGAAAGGGGAAACTTCTGGGGGGAAGAGGGTGGAAGGGCGGGATAGGAAGGGGGAATAGGGAGGGGTTTGTTACTGAGATGTAACTTGAAGAAAAAAAAATAAAGTATTTAAAAAAAAAAGAAAAAGAAAAAAAAGCAGACTGAGCAAACCATTTGAAGCAAGTCAGCAAGCAGCACCCCTCCATGGCCTCTGTCTGCATCAGCTTCTGCCTCCAGGTTCCAGCCCTGTTTGAGTTCCTCTTCTGATTTCCTTTGGTGAAGGACTATAGAAGCCAAATAAACCCTTTCCTCCCCAGAAAAAAAAAAAAAGAAGAAGTGGTTGCAAAAGCAGAAGGTTTTACAAGCATTCAAGTAAATATGAAGCTGATGCAGGAAGAAGTGGAGACTAAAAAGTCATCTGGAGAAGCCAGTTTAGTTGAGAAGTATAATACAAGGTAGGTAGGTAAGCAGCCCACGAAAGTCTGCATCTGTAATGCTGTAAGTATTTTTGTCCCTACAAAGTTCATGCATTAGAAGCTTAATAACCAATCCCTGATGCAATGGTTGGGGAGGTGGGGGCCTTATTGGAGGTATTTGGGTCAGTGGAGCAATGCCACCGTAAAAGGTAGGTGGGTAGGTGCCTCCCTTCTGCTCCTCTGCTATGTGAGGACATGGATCTCTCCTACTGAAGGATTCAGTACTCAAGGTACCACCTTGCAAGCAGATAGACCAGACTCTAACCTGCTGATGGCCTGACCTGTGTCTTCCCAACCTCCAGAACCCTGAGAAATAAATGTGTTTTCTTTATAAATTATGAAGCCTATGAGGTTCCTAGTATGCAAGTACACAGCAAGTACTAAAACATGATTCTGATGTCTGGAATCTAATAGTATGTTGCCATGCATGGCAGAAAAAACTTTACATTTGTGATTCTATTAAGCATCTTAAACCAGGGAGACTATTTTGGTTTAACCAGGGGCACCCAGTAAAACCAATATCCTTCCTTATAGAAGTAAAGCAAAGAGGACCAGAGTGAGAGCGAGACAAAAGTTAGAAACAAGACAAAGGGAGCTAATGTCAGAGTGATGGGCACCCATACACCAAAGGATACAAGTGGCTGGGCAGGCTGAACAAGACAGAGATGCCCTGGACCATCTATAAGAAACCAGCGTTGTAGGAACTTTGCTTTTCCACAAGCCACATTTTAGACTTCTGTGTCACTAGAAACCACCGATTGGCAGAAATTTGTTATAACAGAAGCAGCATTCTGATACAGGGCACATGTAGCAACAACCTAAACTCAGAAAGGCTGGGGACAAGGCTTTTTATCAGGGTACCCACCACTGTTATAGACACCCCATAGAATAGACGAGTAGTTACTTGTGCTCCTTTCTGTCTTGAAGATCACCTTAATGACTGAAATAAATAATCTGATTTCTATAAGAAAGTTCCCTTCTCAAGTTGTTTTGTTAGGAGAAAATTCAACTTCCTGACTAGAAGCAATGGACAGTCTACACACGCCTAGAGTCTGAAAGCTTGTGTGCGTGGCTGCATATCTGATTACTTTACAGAATTCGGAAGAGAGAAGCAGGGCTGTGGAGAAATTATGCGCGTAGTCTGCAATCATGCAAGAGACTTCAACCACGTGGCCTTAAAACTTGAGTCCAAAAATTACAAAATGAGAGGGTTTGATTTGCCTCCCACAGATATGCCACCATAGTTTACAAGGAGACAAAATGTTTAGTGTCACAAAAGTAGAACAGATTTTCATAGCTAAGCCCAAAACTTCAAAAAGACACCATATCATACATAAAACTCAAGCATGTCTGCAAATAGCCTTTCATTTCTTTGTCAGATAGCGTGGCTTGTTTTGTGATCACTACAAATACTGAGCAAAGGCAAAAACAGACTCATGCAAATTCACAGCGTCAGAGAAACCTAGGAGGGTCTTACAGCTTCCAGACTGATAGACTCACTTAGCCCTTTTAATTTGCAATTAGACTTCAACCATATAGGCAGCATGCCAGATCAGTCCTTCCATTGGTCCCTAGCCCTTCTAAGAAAAAGGCACAAATCACAATCTATATTGTGTTATCTTTTTTTTTGGGGGGGGGTCCTACAGAGATCAGGTTAGCATTAAACTCATAGAAGATAGTCTGCCTTAACTTCTTGAATGCTGAAATTATAGGCATAAGCTACCATTCTTAGCTTCCTATTCTACACAGTGTGTGTGTGTGTGTGTATAGTGTGTGTGTGTGTGTGTGTGTGTGTGTGTGTGTGTGTGTGTGTGTGTATAGTGTATATACACATGGGTATATATACACATGTGGAGGCCAGAGAATCTCAGGTGTCATCATTCATTTTTCACATTCTGTTGAAACAGGATGCCTTAATAACCTTACCAATTGGAGCTTACCAATTAGAGGCTAGTCACTGAGCCCCACAGATCCAACTTCCTGAACTGTTTCAATATGCTGGGATTATAGGTGTATGCCATCAAACCTGGATTTTTATATGGATTCTGGGCATCAAAATCAGGTCTTTTTGCATAGGGAGTAAGCATGTTACCCACTGAGCCTTCACCTCCATTCTACGTTTTTAAACGACAAGAAAGTGCATACCCTCAAAACAATACTAGAAAATGCTGGTGTTAGAATCGGTTGTTCAAATGATGTTCTAGAACTCAAGCAATTGAACTCCATGCTGTAAGGTAACATATCACATGAGTGTTGCTCATTGTGTCACTACTGAGCTATGTTGTCACATCCCAGGAAGAAGCACTGGTGGACATAGCAGAACATGGATATTCCTCTCACTAACCCCATACCAACTCCCAGGCTGTTTTAACATACTGGAATGATCTCATGAGATGTTACATGCTAAATATTTGGAACAGAATGAATATTCAATATTTAATATATAATGTCAATGTTCAATTTGATGATGACTATGATGATTAACATTGGTATAAAAGTTGTCAATTTCACCCCCACGATTTCACATATATATGCCAGGCAAGCTCTGTAGCCCTTAATAAATACTTGTGACAGAGAGGGGTCATGACTAGGCCTTGAATAAGTTACACTCCCTCTAACAACCTAAACGTTGCAAGGTAACTTCCAAGATGGCTATGGATACCAAGGGTTCAACTGAGCTCATGGAAAGTTTGTACAGGCCATAAAATTCTACCATGATTTCGGAAAGATTTGAGCTGGTCCAGAAGCTTCCAGCCCAACACTCAAAAGCCACAGAAGCATTAAGTACACACCTTCCAACCCCTGGATGTTCACATGACTCAGCATGTGTCTTAAACACAAAGATGCACAGTGCAGATCCTCCTTCAAGAAGGGGTTTCCTCCTGACTGCAGCCAACAGCCCACTGCCAGCCACAGATTCCTTCAGTGTCTGCTGTGGCTGCAGAAAGCTGCCTGGCTGTGCACAGCACCTCTCCAGTGACTGGCCACAGCCTGGAGACTGAAGTTTCCACATTTGGTTCAACGCAAAACAATTCTGAACACAGCTGGTCTTGCAGTGGCCAAAGTTTAATCAGGCCTGCATCGCACTTTAACATTCTCCACTGTTCAGTTTTGCCTCCTTCCTCAGTACTTAATCCCTGATGTGTTTTTACTGGCCAAACAGACGTTTGGTGTCTGACGCCAGAAAACTCAACCTGAGGCTGTTGAGATGTCATGATAGGAAGAAAGGAAGGAATGAAGGAAGGAAAGCTATAGTATCCTCTGCCTTAGTACCGATAGCCTTACGTGCAAAATAAACTTTTCAGGTGTAATTAAAGAAGGATTTTAAATAAAGATATCATGCTCTATTACACAGGTGGGAACAACATAGTTTTTCTACAGAACTGTTTTTCTCTTAATTGGGGTGATTTAGATCATTCCTCAAGCATTCTAGGCCTGGTCTATGCTCTTCCACTAGCTCCATCCATAGCCCATGAAATAAAGAAGAAATAGGGAAGTCAGGCACCAAAAGGAGGCTGTGTCAAAGAGAGCAGAGGTCAGAGCAATGTGACTCTTGAAAGGGGTACACAAACCAAAGAACCCCAGCAGTTCCTGTAAGCTGGAAAGGTCCTCCCCTGGTGACTCCAGAAGAAACATGTCCCTGAGGAGCACATTAACTGAGCCTTGTGACACACTAGTCCCACTTCTGATCTCCAGGCAAGGAATTTGCATTGTTTTTAAGTCACTGGGTTTTTAGAAATCTAATGCAATAGAAAATGCATATAGATTTGGGAACCTGAGGGGAGATGCTGCTATAAACCATACCTGAAAAGCTAACTTTGGAACTGAGCAACAGAAGGAGGAACATTAGAAAATCCTAGAGTGCTTGCAGACTATGACTAGATATAGTATGCTAATCATTCTGCTAATGGCAGTGAACCACGGGTATAGTCACTGCTGCTGGCTTTGTCTTCTCTCAAAATATCAGACTCCAGCCCCAGTAAGAAAACAGAGATTTCTTAGAGACTCTAAGGATATACATAATCCCACACAAAATTCTGATAACCCTAACATGTCATGAGAAGCCAAGTTATGGTGATATTCCAGGGAATATAAGGGAATCTTGGTAAGAAAAATGTAAATAAAATAGTTAAACTTATAACCACTGCTCAGAAGTCTACATTGGTGTCTTGGGCAAGAACTATTTACTGTAAGAGCTGCCCAACCCAATGCTGTGAAGTTTCATTCAAACCTCTGAGCACGCAGGCACGCATGCACACACACACACACACACACACACACACACACACACACACACACAC
>CAJQZJ010032097.1:1790965-1801976 GCA_907164525.1 Lophiomys imhausi
CACACACACACACACACACACACACACACACACACACACACACACACACTTCTGTGAAGGATTTTGCTGTTACTGATCTCAAGTGGCCATATCAGACTCCTTAGGCACAATGGCAACTTTCGTCTGCACTCCCTAGAGAGTTGTTCTCTCTTCTGGATACCAGCCTGTACTTTCCCAGTCCCACACTAGAAGATGACATACTATGTCCTGAATGTGTTAGAGGGAATAAAAGATGGTGAAAGGTTAATTATCATAGAAAGATTTTAAAACACACATTGTATGACACTTGAATATGTTCCAAAATGTACTATTTTAAATTATATCTGAGTATTATTTTGATCTGATGTGATTGAGATAAAGGCAAAAAAAAAAAAAAAGAAAAAGCTTTCTGTCTTTCCTGTAGTGGTAAAGGAAACAAATGGGACATATATCTAGGGAGATCTCTCCTTCCAACTCTACCAGCAAAAACATTGGCGAGTTTGAATGACTATTAGTTTGCATTTATAATTATCCTAAACAGTTTGTGACATTTGCTATTAAAAGGCCAAAACTTCACATTGCATTTTTAAGCATTACATAGGTACAATACCTTAAAAAGTGTTAACCTTAATTTTGCATCAATATACAAAGATCTATACCAATGTAACCAACTATAACCTTAATTTTGTATCAATATACAAAGATATAAGAGCATATTCAATAATCCACCCCTTTTTCTTTATCATTCCTATGTCATGTCTATATCCCATTTTTTCTTTTCAAGTCTTTTCCCCCCTACATAGGAGAGAAATGATAGACAAAAGAAAAAGAGAGAAATCTCTAGGCCTACCTAGCCTCCTAAGCCTTGTTTAACATGACCATTTAGCAACTTGTAATCAATTCCCCTAAGTAACAACAAACATCTATAACCCACTAAATGACCAAACTAATGTAGTGTATCACAGATGTTTTCTAAGTTAATCAGAAATCAAGTTGCTAAGAAACAAGTAACATTTGCTTACCCAAATATTCAGAGATAGATAGGTGGTCTTCAAAAAATCTCAAGAGATCTGTAGAGTATGGAATTCAAAGATGTTCTCTTAATTTAAGATTTTTTGATATTGAGACATGTCAGCTCCTGACAACACACCCCACTCTACTCCAAATAGATGATGAGCATTGAAGAATCTCCAATTGGAGATGGTTGCATTAGTGGCAAGGTTGTCACTGGGCAAGAGAAAACCCCTGCTTCAACTGTAGACCAATTGCTGTCCAAAAAGGACAAAACTTGGAAGGTAAGTCAACAGCCTAGCTCTTCCAAGACAGGGTAAGCAAGTCCTTCATAATTCCTGATTACAATTAATGCCTGTCAGAGTCCAGGCAGCCAATTGTCTGTCATTTCTTAGTTTTGGAAGCTGCTTGCTCTGCACTTCCTGTTTATTCAGATATATTTATCCTTCTCAGGTCTCTGATGTGGTTGAAGACTAGATATAGTCTCACAGTTAAGTTTTAAGTTGTTTAGGAATTAAAAGGATGTTCTAGGTCTAAATAGATGTTAAGTTGGTAGTGCAAGTTAGGAAGGAAACTGAGTTAGGTATAGAACTTTAAACTCATCAAGATAGATAAATAATAGACTATTATTATCAGTTGCCAAATACATATGAACTGGACATTGGGAATGTACACTATACCTTATAATTTTCATAATTGTTGCCTAATTATTCTTATTGTTTTTTATTGTATTTATTGTTATAAGAAAAAGAGCCTTTTATTGGACTAAAAGGGGGAGCTGTTGGGGGTAAAGATTCACCTTAAATTTAAAAAAAAAGCAGATATGAGGATGAGGGGGAAGGGGGTAGGAAGGTGGGACCGGGAGGGGGAGGAGGGAAGGGACTAGGATTGAGATGTAACTTGAAGAAATAAATAAATGTTAGCGAGAAAAAAAAATAAAAAAACACTAGTGAGCTCACAACTAGATCAATTTGCATCTTAGCCATCACGGTCTTCAGTATTTTCTGATGCTTTGGGTTGGAGTGACTATTTAGTTGAATTGCAAGTGATGATTTTTAAGGATTTCTTAATTCAATGGAGCTTTTGAAATGTATTCTTATTGCAGGTGTATGAGGATTCACATGTATATTTATATATATGCATATCATGTGTGTTCAGTGCCAGGAGGCCAAAAAGGGGCATTAAGTCACCTGGAAGTACAGTTGACAGACAGTTGTAGGCTACCAGACAGGTGCTGGACACAAAATTTTAGTCCCCTGCAAGAGCATCAAGAGTTCTTCATCACAGAGCCATCTCTCCAGCCCCACTTAGTAGACTTTTAAAATGATTTTAGGCTTCAGAAAAAACAAAGCAAAGAGAACAGCACTCCCATATTCTTCTATCCTCAGGTTTCCCCTATTACTAAAATTGTATGTTACTGTGGTACATTTTTAAAAGCTGAAATTTTTAAATTAATTCTGCTAGTGAGGATTCAGAAGGAAGCAGGAAATATGGCAGAAGAAAAAAATACACGTTCTCACATAATCCCCAAATTATCACAAAGAGAGCATTGGTTCAAAGGCACTGCCCTAGGGGCTCACACAAAAGTTGGAAATGTGTTATTGAGAACTGTATGTGAAAAGATTCTTCAATATAGTCCCTGAAAGCTTCAGGGAACTATGTCCTACAGTTGTGTAGAGAGAAAACTTAAGAAATTGACTTGCATATGAACTTGCGATTTCAAAGTGTTGAAGGTGTAACCTGTGTCTTACTTCTTATAGTGAAATGCAAGAGGAAATGGTGGATTGCCACAATTGTTGAATGAAAGAAAAGTCAGCCATTGATGATTTGGGGCATCAACGTATTCTGGTCTTTTAAAAAGACTCAAAAATTAGGAGACTCATGTCACTATGTTCTAAGAAGAATGCTAAGGACATGGATAAATACTGGTTTTGCTGGTGCTTCAGACCAACAGGTCAGAAAAATGCTCAGAGGGATTCTTTGCAAAGATTACTTGTGTGATTCATGGGTCCCCTCAACATCTCAAAGGAAGTCAGGAAATACCATAGAGAAGCCTTTTTGTCTAATGGAGTTATTCCTTGTGACAAATATGAGAGGCTTACAAGGTTTGTGGTGAAGATGAAGAAACAACCAGATTGGAACAGCTACAGTCGGATCTAAAATGCCCCCCAGGGCCTACCTATTATAGGCTTATCTCCTGTGGCACTGCTGAGGGTTGGGGGAGCTTTCAAGAAATGGAGTTGGGAGCTGGTAGGAAGTCTTAGGTCACTAAAAGCCTTTCCCTTGAAGAGGGCTGTGGAGCATTGGTCTCCTCTCTTTTTTTGCTCCCTGGCCTCCATGAGCCGAGCAGGTTGTTCCCACCATGGACACTCCACCACAGTTGCTGCCCCACCACAGAACCAAAAGCATAGAAACCAAACCAGGAGTTAAACCTCCAACCAACACTCCAGACCAAAGTAAAACTCACCTTGTTTTCATTTTTATCAGCCCATCATCTTCGACACTTGTTACAGAGAACCAACACCAGGACCTAAAAGAAGGAACAGAGGGGGTTTTAAGACTTCAAAAGTTCTCCAGGCAGGAAACAGACTTACAGAAGTGCTCATCTTCAAATACATGCTATTCTTCATGAAGAAGAATAAATAATTCTATACAGAAAACCTCAAGCGTGGAGAGTGAAGCTACAAAATGTGGATCATTTTTCCCAGGCGGTGAAATCTGATGCTGATATCCCATGTGGGTTTTGACCTTGCTTATACAAGGCAGTATCTTTACTCCTCCCGTGACTTCCTCTTGACCTGGAACGCATCCTATCCTGCCCTATGCCAGCAGCCACTGTGAGAGAGTTAGCACACAAAGTTCTTCTTCAGTTTCATAGGTTCACTGATGGGGAGGAGTCTTGCTTCAGAATGAATTGGCCTCACTGAGGCCGGCTGAGATCTGGGACTTTGGACTGATGACATTTTATATTTTGGGTTGAGACTTTCAGAGATAAATAGGATGGGATGGATGTATCCTGCATGAGGAAGGGAAATAAATATTTGGTGGTGAGAAGTGGACTGTGGTAGACTGAATAATGGGTTGGAAAAGAATCCACACCTTAGTCTTCACAGCCTGTATATATACTACCTTATAAGGCAAAATGACTCTGCAGATCTGAATGCATTGTGGACCTTGTGTTAGAGGAATTATCTGGATTATCTGAGGGCACCCAATGTAATCACAGGATTTATAGCAAAAGGAAACTTTCACAGCCCTCCCCCACCACACACAAATACACTCTTGGAGACATCCTGGCTTGAGAAGTTTCTGTTAAGAAATGGTATAACAGACACTGATTTCTGAACATGAAACTTTTTTTTCACTGAACTTACTTCAAAAGCATTAAAATGCAACCAAGCCCTCTGAGAACCTACGATTAATTAAAAGATTGCATCTGGATATAGGGCATGTATGTGTGGGAAACTGGGGTTTCTCACACTAAGCCAGTTCTTGGTACCTTCTCAACACCATCCTAGAAATTAGAAGAAAGCTAATCACAAAGCTGAACACCTCTTCCCAGGGGGCATGGAACCAAATGTCCGTGAACAGAAAGGAGTCAGCAATAGTTTAGCCTGGAGTCATTGTCAAGGTATCCCTGAGAAACAGAACAACCATCCACCATCATCTCTCCTCTCCTGGAAAGACTGACTGCCCAGGCCATTAATGCAGGGGGACCTGAAGAAGGAAGAATGAAAGAGTCCTTCTCTTACAGTGCAGGAGAAGGACATGACATAGTTTAGGTTTTCTTTCTATCCTGAGCAGAGGTCTTGACAATAAACATCTGGAAGCTAGTCCACTATAAATTGTTTGGGTTTCTTTTCCTCTGTTTCCTGGGGCTGCAGTGACATGACACTATAGGAATCCCCTTCTTTCATCTGCTTCCTTTCCACTGACAGCTCATAAAGGATGAGCCACACTGGAAATGAAAGCTTCGCAGTTACTTCTTAAAATACCAGGGGAATTTCAGCTCCACAGACCTCGGACTGGATGCCAGAGAGAACAAGAACATTTTTCCTAAGCTACAGCAGCTTATGGTGCCTGGGGCTCCACCTGGATTCCCACACGGCCCTTTAAGGTCTGATCTAATAGCTTAATAAGTCTTAGGAGAAAGATCCGCTAGCCAGGTGGAAAAATTAGACAAGAGGCTTTTCCTGTTTGTTGCCTTTTTTTAATAATAATATTTTTAAATGCTTGTCATGTATATGGGCTTTATACTAAGGGTCAAATTTTCTTTGTGCATCTGTTAAACATAGTCTTGTTTAAGCAAAACTTGCATAGCCTCTTCTTTATAAATACTAACATGTTGTTTTAAAAAAAAAAAAAGAGCCTTAAGAGAACATGGGTCTGTTAAAGTCCAGACCCCACGTTCCTGACTCCTTTTTGTATAAGATGGTGCTGGGGCTCAACCCCAAGGTTGTGTGCATGCTCGGCATACACTGTACCACTGGCCCAAGCCCTAGCCTTTTGCCCTGTTATTTTACTTTAGCTTCCCTAGCTTCTTTCTGTGTAGAAGGAAATGTTAAGTCTTTAATCACACCTGTTCAATGCTATCATATATTATTGTTGTATTAACTGGTGAAACATTCTTCATAATCCCTTTGAGCTCATGACCTTCCTGTGCAGCCAGAGCTCTGAAGACCTGCACACTCCTGTGCTGTAAGTCTGTAGAGGGTTAGGTGCTCCATCTACCCACCAGTTGAGAACCCACATGCTTCATGGAGAGACAGCAGACTTCTCAATATTCCCTTAAGAAGGTGGCCTGTGTGTGCCCTCTCTCTTGGGAACTCAACCCGAAAGCCCAGATGTGTCACAGAATTTGAAAGCCAGAAGTAATTATTCCCCTGTTGGACCTGTGGAAGAAGCAAGTGTCTCAGACTTCCTATCCTAGGAGTGGCCCATCTGAAATGCCCCAGCAATAGGGCTAAAAAAGTCAGAAGGGAAACTTCTTGGTATTACCCCATTTCAAAAGAAGCTAGGGCATCCGGGGACAGGCAGATCTGGGAGCCCTTGAAGACTTTTATCAGACAAAGTGTCTGTTGTTCGCAAGATTAAGGTGGTCTCATGAGATTTTTGACCCAAGGTGACACACAAGATACGTGAAAAAACTCCCACCACCCCCTCCATGCCCTGACATCCACTCTGCAATTCTGCTGTGGGAGAAAGTGAGATATTCTAGACTGTCCTGGGTTAAGTTTCTGATAGTGAAATATCAGGCAAGTCTGACTTAAATGTAGAATAGAGGCTCAAACTAGAAATTGAAAGTATTAAAATATGGAGGACAAAAGTACTATTTTCTTGTACATCTGACCTTGAAACCTAAGAAATACAGATCACCTATGTATAACAATAAATTAAAGTATAAATATATAGGAAAAGAACATAGTACATTTTTATCTTTGCTCTTTTGTGTACACACAAGTATGTGTGTGTGTCTCTCTCTGTGTGTGTCTGTGTGTGTGGTGTGTCTGTGCATATGCTTGTGTCTGTGTGTCTCTGTGTGTCTGTGCATATGTGTGTATGAGTGTGTCTGTGTGTCTCTCTCTGTGTGTATATGTGTATCTGTGTATGTGTGTACCACATTGCATGTGTGAAGATCAAAGGACAAACTGCAGGAGTCAATTCTCTCCTTCTACCCTGTGGGTTCCAGGAATCAAAGTCACGTTGTCAAACTCACCTCTGCCAGATGAAACACCTCTCCAGGCCTCATCTTTACTTTTAATAGAAAATTTTTAGTGACTCACAAAAGTATAACAAATGCTACAATGAACTCCTGTTCCAACAATTATCAAGATGTGATTCATCTTATGTCTTCTAGTATCCACTACAGAGGGAGACAGAGACAGAGGTATGCACTCACTTTATTACTTTATTGTAGATGCTAGGCAACTCTCTGCAACTAAGCTGTATTCCACCCTTATTGTGGAATATTTTATAATGAATTTTGGCATCAAGTAACTTCATGCAAACATTTAATAGTTATGGAATGTTTAGCATTACCAAGATACCATTACCACACCTAATAAAACAAACAATAATTCTGTAATATATCTTTTATTCCTGATCAAATGTCCCTGGTTGTCTCACAAACATCATTTTAAGAATGATGTTTGCATTATGATTCAAGTAAGGTCCATAGACTGTCTTAGGTAATAACAGGTCTAGTTAGTCCATTTTAACACAAAATCATAACTTTACTCTCTAAAGTCTGTGATTGTTAAATTTCTAATGCATGTGTAATGGTGCCTGCGGACTCAGGCTGATCCCAGAACGCACAGGTTGACAGGCGGATGTAAAGTTGCTGTGTTCTACGGGACAAAGAGAAATTCCTCACAAAGGAGTCTGGCGCCCTCTAGCGCTATTTTAGATTGTAACTGCTTCTGAGTCTTAACCCAATTTGGGGGGGAAAAAAAGAAAACAAACA
This sequence comes from Lophiomys imhausi, assembly GCA_907164525.1. NCBI lineage: Eukaryota > Metazoa > Chordata > Mammalia > Rodentia > Muridae > Lophiomys > Lophiomys imhausi. Next base: position 1,798,419 of record CAJQZJ010032097.1, read on the forward strand.
AGCCTGGTGTAACTAGTCCCCACTCCATAACATTTTAGGTGAGTGTTCCTTACAGCACACTACTCAGCAGTGACTCTCTTTAATATTAATAGGTAACGCTGAAATCCAAGTTCAGAGTCAGGAGTGAATTGTTTATTCACTCACTTGAGCCCTCTGATTATTAAGGAGGATGTCACAGTCCGTCACTCAGAGTGACATCATTGTTTATGCTGGAGTGTTGGGCCACTGTTTCCTAAACACCTCCATTGTGTTAATATATCGTATTTCAAATTGCTGCCTCTTGGTGGTATTCATGACTACATTCGGGCTGGGTTAGGGAAGCTAAACAAGGCCTCCTCTAAAGGTAATGAATGTTCCTTGGCTTTTGTCGTGGAACACCAAAAGAACAGAGGCAGTATGAAAGAAAATCACATAAACACATTATAAAAATTGTTAACACCAGGCTATAACCCCAGAAGACAGGATAAAAGGAGTTATAAACTCTCTTAGAAATGATATATTTTAAATAATGAAAATGAAAAAATGAGAAGCTGAAATTAACATATTTTAGAGCACAATTGATCATATAGAATGTAAAATTCATATGAAAATAAAAGCAGCATCAAACCAAGAAATATTTGTTTGCCTTGGATAATTCCATATCTGTGAGTATATGGAAATTTTGCATTTTCTGCTATACAATAAATATATATTTATATACATGTGCATGCATACTTTTCTGTCTGTGTGTTTAAAAATAATCACTACTAGGCCGGGCGGTGGCCAGCCTGGTCTACAAAGTGAATCCAGGACAGCCAAGGATACACAGAGAAACCCTGTCTCTAAAAAACAAAAACAAACAAACAAAAAAAATAATCACTACTGTTTTAATTTGCTTCTTTTCACTGTAATAAACATTGACGAAAACCAATTCATGGAGGGAAAGGATTTGTTTGGCTTGCACTTTCATGTCTCAGTCCATCACTGAGAGAAATCAGGGCAGGAACTTAAACAGGAACTGGGAGCAGGAACTGAAGCAGAGGCCAAGGAGGTTACCTGGTCTGCTTACTGGCTTGCTCCTTATGACTTGCTCAGCCTGATTTTCGTACAATCCAGGGCCACATGCTCAGGGATGACATTGCCCACAGTGGCCTGGGCTCCCCAATCATTAATCTGGGAAGTGCCCTACTGACATGCCCATGAACCAATCTGATAGAGGCGGTCCCTCGGTTGAGATTCTGTAAGGAGCCTGTAAGCAGCCATAAAGAATGGCTGCAGGAAGTTTAATAAGTAATTTAAGTATTGGATTATAAGTAATAGCTTCTCGTTTAGCTGCAATAAGCTGTCAGCCACAGCCCAGCTGAGGCCCAACTGCAGGAGCTAGATAAGTAGATAAGGAGTGCCACCATATGTGGATGACGGAGTAATTAGAATAATTAGCCCGCCTTATGCGGATATTATAATGAAGCTAAAATGAAAGTATAAAAACCAAAGGAGACAAGCAGTAAGCGGCGATCAGTCTTGTCACTGACGTCCTGCCTCTGTCTCTATCTTAGGTCTATGCCCCTTCCTCAGACCTTGTGCTGAGACCTCTCTCTCTATCCCTTGCCCATTCACTCAGGCCTTGAACTGAGACTAGAAATGGGGCTTTGCCCTGAACATCGACGCAGGGGAACAGGAGAGCCAAGGTCTTCGGACAGGTCGTATGATGTGTGATGTGGGAATATTAATATAATTATAGGATGTGGTGGTTATATGTTGTTCTAGCTTTAATGACCATTAAGTGTTTCTGTTTGATGCAGCTATCCTGATCCTATAGAAGTTGAAATATTCCATCTAGTATAAGTTGTTAATAATAAATACCATAAAGACCAGCCTGCCTAATTGTATTCCATTTGACCTTATTGGGTGGCGAGTGCCATCACCTGGTCACACGACTCCCTTCCACAGAGAAGGAGGTGTCGGGGTTTGGATGACCAAACCGCGCTCCCCACAGATTCCCTCTTTCCAGGTGACTCCAGTTTGTGTCATGTCAGCATTAACCAGCCAGCACAATTACTATGCCGTGAGATATTTTAAAAAACACATCTCATGGGGGCCCGGGTAGTAAAATTGAGGTAAACATTGTGGTGAACGCTTGAAAAGCTAAAGCAAGAAGATCCTGAGTTTCCAGCCACCTTGGGCTACATAGCAAAACCCTGTAAAAAGGAAAGAGGAAACAGGAGAGTGAGAAAGAAGAGGAAAAGAGAGAAGAGAAGGAGGAGTTAGAGGAAGGGGAGAAGGCAATGTAGTAAGAAGAGCAGCAAAGTATAAACAGAGCTCCATCTCTGGACACCAGATGAACACAGCCTTACACAGGAGCTCAGCAGTAACAGCTCTTCAAGACTTAATGAATACATAAGAGAAAGTCAACTTTAGAATATTGTCACCTTTAAATTCTTCACCGAAAGTTAAGATTCAACATATCCACTACAGTTTCTGTTCAGTGTGACTTCACTTCCGCTCAGTACGTGACCCAGCAGGAACCTGCCTTGCCCACTGGGAGGGGCGGGGGTTGGCTGGCTCACTCATTGCTTCCAGGGGCAAAACCAGGGGATTCAGGCTGGCAGAAGTCTGCTGAAATGAATGAGAGTGAATTACGCTGTTGAACTGAAGATTGCCTTACCATTTGTCACCTCTATGCAGATAATAGCGGAGACAGGGTACAGGGTTCCCCTGTCACGGGATTGCATAGCCCACTGGAGAGCAACAGCAAGAGAGTCTGGCAGGTCCCTTTGAGACCTAATAGAGTCTGGACCTCACCAAGTCCTTAACAAGGATGGTTGCTGACTCGGGTTCCTTGACATTACGAACCCACTATAGATATTTATGCCCTGTGAAGTCTCCAAGAACATTTAATTAGCAAATCCTGAGCTATCACCCCTAGGAAAGACGTGGAATTAGATCCTATGAGCCTCAGGTCACAGTTTCAGGAACTAAACAATACATAACTTTGTTTTCTTTTATTTTTGAGAATATATTATTGAGTATCATAACTTCCTCTCCTCCAGGTATCACAGTCTGGCATGGTCTAGTCCAATTCCTGGGAGGCTGAGATGAAAGAGAGAGAGAGAGAAATATTTTTCAGACTCCTCTTTGAGAACAAGAAGATATCTTAAAAGCACTCAGATCAAACCCTCATGAGACTAGAAGTAGTTCCCAAGCTATCCAGGATATCTGATAAAAGGATTATCTGGAATCCGTGATATCATGGCTTCTACTTCTTGAGTTTAGTCAGTCCAGTTGACTATCCCTTGTTTTTCCTGTCAGTAATGTTGTTCCATGCAGCAGTGCCACGAAAGATCAGCTATACAGGGAGTATAATTAAGAAGACTTCTGGACCAGCAAGAAGGCTCAGCGGTAAAAGCACTTGTTGCACAAATCTGAATAACAGAGTTCATTCCCCAGAATTCAGTGGAAGGAGAGAACTGACTGCTGGAAGTTGTCCTCTGACTTGTACACTATGTACACTATGGTATGCTTGCCAGCACTCGTGTGTGTGTGTGTGTGTGTGTGTGTGTGTGTGTGTGTGTGTGTGTG
>CAJQZJ010032097.1:1801986-1820363 GCA_907164525.1 Lophiomys imhausi
GTGTGTGTGTGTGTGTGTGTGTGTGTGTGTGTGTGTGTGTGTGTGTGTGTGTGTGTAAGAAAGGGAGGAGGAGAGAGAGGCATGGGACTGGGGAGAAAGACAGACAGACAGATACAGAGTGGCAGAATGATAAATAAGAACCAGAAGAGACTTCTTTCCATACCTTGCCTACAGCAATGAAAGTATGTGCTGTCTATGATGCTGCTGCCCCGGGGATGAGTTGTTTTACATTTTAAAAAATCTAAATCTCTGCCAGTCTATTTTACCTTACCAAAGAAGACTCAGAAGCCAGGTGCTGTGTTGAAAACCTTCTAGCTCAGAGAGGAAGAGAAAGCACCCACCTGACTTTCCTACTCCACCAGTGTCCCAGAATAAAACCTTCCTACTCAGCTCATATACCAGAAGGAGCTGACTCTTGCTAGCTCAGCCAGGTGACTTTCTTATTCAGCTGAAAGCTCAGGAGAAAAAAAAGCCCAGAAAAACCTAGAGGAAGAAGCCTAGCGGGAGAAAACCCAAAGGAAGAAACCTTGAAGGAAGAAAATTTTCAAAGGAAGAAAGCCTAACTCCTTCACACTCTTTCTTAAATACCCTCCAGCTCATGGTCTCTTCTTTCTGTTTAATCCCTGCCAGCTGGTTTCTCACTCTGCCTCTTGACCTAGGGTTAACTTTATTTAGTCCTGTGTCCAGAAAGCTCTTGGATCAAAGGTGTGTGCTAGGGCAGAGCCATACCATAAGTACTTGTTTACAGTAAACAGAAAGCTCTAGGATTAAAGGTTGAGACATCCCACAATTAGAAACAGGTTTTTACAGTTTACAATCTTGGGGCTCACAATGTGATCAAATATTCTGCAATGGGAATTCCATCAGGGATGGGAATTCCTCTACAAGGAAGTGATGGCTTGACCTTTGACCTCCTCCTCTTGATCCTTCAGGATTAAGCATCAGCTCTCTCTCTCTTGTACCTGACTTCTTTATTTTTGAGTTTTACTCTCCAACCCTCTTGGCAGAAAGAATAGTAGTGGAAATGGCTTCTTCTCACAGCTCCTTGTATTAGTCAGCTTTCACTAATGTAACAAAATACCCAAATGAAACCAAGTGAGAGGAAGAAACGTTTATTTTGGTTCGTGGCTTCGAAAGTGTCCATACACAGTTGCTAGGCCCCATCACCTTCAGCTCATGGTACAGTAAGGCTTCATGACAGAGGGATTTTTTTTTTCAGAACATAATCGTGTGATTCTAAAAGCCTGGTGATACCTGTTGAGTAGACAAGGTTATGGCTGGGAAAGAACTCTGTCATCCTGGGTTTGTTCACCTGTGTGTCTCCAGGAACCTGTCATTCACATCAGGGCAGCTATGTCTGGGAGCATCACTGTTATGTTAGCTTCTACAGGTAAAGAAGGCAGAGTCACACTAGCTAAATTCAGCATTACTCATTGTAATACCTAGGGAGCCAGGTCACAGGGGCAGGCATCTTTATGAGTAGAGATCTCTACTTGTGGGTACAGCTGTCTTTGTTTATCACTGACTCCATGTTTGTGAGTGATCCTATATGCTAATGCTTATCTGTAACCCCATTTTTCAGATTCCCAAAAAATGGCAAACAATTTGAGCTGCCTGATGCTTGTATCCCATGTCCCAATTGGAATAGATTTAAGGGTACTGTAGAAAAATGGGTGATTAAACTATTTACTAGTATTTATATTATATTTAATTGCTTGTTGGGTTAAGGATTAACATTGCTGATCAATTAAATATAATATAAATACTAGTAAATAGTTTAATCACCCATTTTTCTACAAATGGAAAAATCTCCATCAGGAGATAATTCCTACTGGCCAGAAATGCCCCTGCTCTCACAACAGACTATACACAGTCCAAAGATGGACCAGAGCTTAAATGCAGGTAAGTCAATGGCCTGATTCTGCAGAGACAGAATGGGAAAATCCTTATTTCCTGCTACACAATTATGTCTGTGAGATAGACTTGGCCAGAAGGCTGAAGATGATGCTCCAACTGTATTGAGAGATATTTGGAACTGTCTAGGCAGCAAACTGTCATTTTTCTTTTTGGAAGCTGCTCTCCTATGCTTCCTATCACTCAAATAATAACTTTATTCCTTCTTATGTCCTTGATGGGCTTGAAGACATAATAGATATAAAATTTCAATTAAACTTGAGTTGTTTAGAATTTAAAACAGTATTTTCAAATCTAGATGAAATCTTTAGGTTTATAAATATAGGATACGATAGAAAATATTTATGTTCAGAACTTTAGACACACCAAGATAGATAGATGATTTTTTTCTTCTACAAAATTCCCTGAATCAAATAGCCTAATCATTATGTATATAACTTTTATATGTGGTTTTCTTGATTGTTTCATAATTGTTCTTACTGTTTTTACTATATGAGTTTAAAAATAGCCTTTTTATTAGACAAAAGAAGAGAATTGATGGGTGATGTTGTGCATTCTAAATATTAATTGGTCCTGCTTTCTGTCTGCTACTTTGCTAATCATTATCTCTGATTGGTTAAATAAATGTGAGGCCTGAGATTGGGCAAAGACCGAGGTAGGCAGGACTAAGGTGCGGAGGCTTCGGAAGCAGAGAGGGTCTTGGGTAGAAGAAACTCCAGTAGATGAAGTGGAAGAAGCCTCCAGAAGTGTAAGTAACCAGAAGAAACCTCCAAGAGAAGAAGCAATGAGAAGGAAGAAGGAGACACACAATGGGGTAGAATAAAGAACATCATTCCACATGGCCTAGAACATTGGCATTGTGTGGAGAAGAGCAATCCAATGGGACAAATGTATATATGGGGTCATATTTGGGAAATAGAATTAAGAGCTAGCTTAGATGGGCTAAGATTGCACAATCTAGGCCAAGGCTTGTTAATATCCATCAGGTCTCTGTGTGTTCATTGATAATGGTGGGTTAAGGATTAACCCTGCCAACTGATTAAATATAATATAAAGGCTACTAAATAATTTAATTAGTCTTTTTTCTACAGGGAACTGTTTGTGGCAGTGCATGCTTAAAGTCTCATCAATAGGAAGGCTGAGGCAAGAGGATCATGAGTCTTTGGGCCAGTCTGGGCTATCTATACCAAGACCTTGTCTCAAAATAATAATTAATAACCTAATTAATTAAGAAAAGCTTTCTTGTTTTGGAGCATGGAGGAATTTTGCTGTTCTTTGGTTTAGTGTTTGTTTTAGTTTGGTTTGTTTATTTGTTTGTTTGTTTGTTTGTTTGAGGGGGAGTTTTTCGGTTTTGTTTTGTTTGAGACAGGGTCTAGAATTTACCATGTAGACCCAGCTGGCATCAAATTCACAGATATCTTCCTTCCTCTGCCTCCCAAGTGCTGAGATTAAAGGAATGCATCACCATGCCAAGCAGAAAAGGCTTTCTTAGAACGGTAAGTGTCTTAGTCACTGTTCTATTGTGGTGAAGAGACACCATGACCAAGGCAACTCTTATAAAAGGGAACATTAAACTGAGAACTTGCTCAGTTTCAGAGGTTTAGTTCATTGTCACCAGGGCCCTGAAGCAGTAGCTGAGAGAAGGTACATCCTGATCCACAGGTCAAGTGAAAGTAAGACTGTGTCTGACATGGGCTTTTGAAACTTCAAAGCCCAGTGATCCACTTCCTCCAAAAAGGCCACACCTACTCCAACAAAGCCACAGCTATATGAGCCAATGGGAACCATTCTTACTCAAACCACCACAGTAAAGTTAATCAAGATCAGACTCTGTAATTTAAATAATTGGAAAAATGTGAGCTTACCTTGTGTTCTGGTGTGCTGAAATAGGATAGATCACTTAGGGGGGTAAGGGGGTTTAGAGCAAAGTCCTATGGTTGACCACATTCAGTTGACTGTCCCACTGCACCTGCTAAAAACACAAGGAACACAAGGTGTCCATGAAAGCTAAGGATCTATTTCTGCTGGCACAAAGCATCCTGGGGAAAGAACAGGTCTGTACAACCCCAGCAGCCTCTCCTTTAAGGTAGCCAGCAGTTTTCTTTTTAAGATAAAACCAGAGCTCAGCTCCTTCCAGGGGTTGAGCAGTGGACTCATCTATTGTCTTCAGACTGACAAGAAGACCCTTCTCTCTCCTCCAGACATGGAAAACTTCAGGACAGAATTATGATTTACATCATCAAAATTATGTTGTAATGCAATGATCCCTGATCCAGTCACGGCTCGTGACAAGCTGAAACACACCATGGCAGTACAGTTAGTTGGAACTGGTGAGATGCTCTTTGGGACCTTCACCATGTGGAACCTTTCTGTATGTAGGAAGAACACCACTTCGGAGGACTTTGAGAGTTCATAGCCCTGCCCCACTTCCAGTTCACGCTTTGCTTTGTATTTAAGGTTGAGGAGGTTGTCCCTCAGCTTCCTGCTCAGGTCCCCTGAGTCATGACCTAGCCATTATGGACTCTGCCTCTGGAACCATATACCAAAATCAACTCTTTCTTCCTTAAGTCACTTTTGGTCATGGTGGCCTATCACAGCAACAGAAAATTAACCAATACAGAAAAAAAAAAAATCCACCCATGCTATGCTCCTTAGTAACCAAAGTCCTCTTCCACCTGAACACAATAAAAGAAAGACCCAAACACTAATCAGGCCCTCTGTACCCTTACTCATGGGGCCAGCCCACTACCAATAGATAAATAGATGGATTAGATAGATGATAGATAGGCAGGTAAGTAGATAGATAGATAGATAGATAGATAGATAGATAGATAGATAGATAGAGAGATAGAGAGATAGATAGATAGATTTTTTAATTTATTCATTGGGGAATTCTATACAATGTATTTCAATCATATTCAACTTCCCTACTTTCCTTCTCCAACTCCTCCCAGGTTTCACCCATGTCTCCCTCCCAGCTTCATGTCCTTTTTAAAAAACTAGCACACTGAATCCCATCAGTGCCACCACAAGTGCATGGGCATGAGGCCATACACTGAAGCATGGCCAACCTGCCAGGGACCACACCCTGAAAGAAATTGATTCTCCCTCCCTAGCAGCCATCAACTATTGACCACCTCAGTCAAGAGCGGGAGCTCATGCGCCCCCTGCCTGTCAGGGCTGAGATGTTGACTGATTTGATTTTGGGCAGGCAACTGCAGCTGCCCCAACTTGGTAAATATAGAAGTCCTGCCTGTCGCGTCTGGAGCACACTGTTTTGCCTCAGTTTCTCTCATCTCTGGATCTTCCTGTCTTCCCGACGCCTCTCCCACGGTGCTCCCTTAGCCTTGGCAGTAAGAGAGAAGGCCAATCGAGCAAAAAGTGAGAAATCCTACTGTGCTTCTTTTTTCTTTAAATCATGGCTGATAGCAGAAGATGCTGCCATATTTGGGGTAGGTCTTCGCACATCAGGTAAGGCAATCTGGACAATCCTTCAGGTAAGGCTTCCTACTCAGGTGATTTTAATTTCTGGCAAGTTAACACTAAAATGTATGCAATCTTATGCAGGGAAAGTATGCACAAAGGTGCAGACAGACAGCAAAGTACTGTGGAAGCTTGATTCAAAAGTAAAGAGTAATGCATAGATAATGAGAAGAGGGATGATCTGGGGACAGAGTCCAAATTCTTGGTGACGTACAGAACCCAGGAAGGAATATGTGGGATTTTTCACTCTAAAAGCCAGCTCTCAGAGGAAAACAAGAAAAGTGTTTTCAACAATTACCCATCAGAAACAAGCTGTTCTTCCCCACTCTCATACACAGCCCTGAAAATGCTTATTCATTGTTTGAAACAGATGTGTAAGAACCCTTCTGAAGATCCTTGTAATAAATTACGTGGCTTCCCATCTGCCCCAGACAGCTACGCTTTAAGTTGGCAACTCAGTACCAACTGGATCTGTACAATACTGACTAGACAGCCTCCTTTCCTCCCATGTTGTATTTCACTTAAAACCTCAAGGGGAGGCGTGTCCTGCCCTTTGCCTTTGCCAGAACGACTGGCAATGTGTTAACTGTGGGACACTCTTGCCACACTATCCATGCTATAGAGGGTCTTCTAGTGGCGGGTTAACTGTTTTAACAGTTCAGGTGTTAATGGGTGGACTGTTCACAGACCTTATGGATTTCCTGATCAGTTCTTAAAGGGGACTACAGACTCAGCAAATCTTCACAACTTTTGTCTCTTGTAAAACCAACTCTGGAGATAGTTAAGTCCACAGAATGTGTCTGCTGCCTGACCACAGCAGCAGCCACTGAACAACCTGCTCGACAATAGAAAGGAGAGACATCCTTTTACTCTCATTTGTCTTGCCAGGGAGAATTTTCTACATTAGACAAAATACTAGAAATAGGAAATACAGAACTGTTCTAATAAGAAAGTAAAAAAAATCAATATTAATATTGTACTGACAAGAAAGAAAGCAAACTACATAACCAAAAAAAAAAAAAAAGACAGAAAATTCCTGGCCCATTAAACACAGGTTTATCAGATACTAAGGGCAAAGTCCTTGTCTTACTTTCCTGTTGTCATGACAAAACACCAGAACCAAAGCAACTTATTTTTAAAAAGTTTAATTTAGGGCTCACAGTTGAAGAAGTTAGAGTGTATAACATGTAACATTGTGGGGAGTGTGGCAGCAGGCGTGGCGCTGGAGCGGTAGTTGAGAGCTCACGTCCTCATCCAAAAGTAGAAGGCAGAGAGCTGTCAGTCTGCAGTGTGCCTCTAAATCCCAAAGAAGTGGGTTCTAACACCAATAGAGGAATGCATCAGGAACAGGATACATGAAATTGACCGTGAGGAAACGTAGGTAAAAAGCAAAGCATCCTTCTTCCACGTCCTTTTATGTTGGCTGCTACCATGTGTGGCCCAGATTTAAGGTGGTGTGGCCAGCTGTTTGGTTTTTTTTGTTTGGTTGGTTTGGATTTTGTTTATTTGTTGGCAGGCGGGGGGGGGGGTTGTTTGTTTTGGTTTTTGGTTTTTGAGACAGGGTTTTCTCTGTCCTAACTCTGGCTGTCCTGGACTCACTCTGTAGACCACGCTGACCTTAAACTCACAGAGATCTGCCTGCCTCTGCCTCCCAAGTGATGGGATTAAAGGTGGGTGCTACCACGCCCAGCATCTGTTTGGGTTTTGACTCTAGATGTAGTCGAGTTGACAATCAAGATCAGTCGTCCCAGTTCTGTGTTACATGCTACGTGGAACATAAAACTTGTTCATAAACTTAAGTATTTGCAGAACACTGACTCTATCAGGTGCTCTGATGTACACTGGGGAGGACAGAATAAGAAAAGTCCCTCCCTCAAGATGGGCGATGTGGGAGTGAAAAAACAAGGGTCCACACCCAAAACCATCTGCAAAGATGGAAGCTCTCATCAACTTTTTTTTTTAAAAACCAGGTCCACTCACTTCCTGTGTTGACTGTGGCAGACTACCACAGAGTATGACAAAACCAAAAGTCCTTCTCTCGTAGTCTAGAAGCTAGAAGTCAAAATCAGTATATTCACAGGGCCAGAGGAACCCTTGTTGCCACTCACAGGTCCTCGTGGCTCCTGGAAACCCTGGGGGTTCTGCGGCTGGTAGCTAAATCACCCCTCCCTCTGCCTCTCTCAGCTTGCTCTGGCTACTATAATAGATGCTAGAGACTAGGTCACTTATTAACAAAAGACGTTTGTTGCTCACACTTCTGGAGGATGGAGCTCCAAAGTCAAGTCATTGGCAGATTCGCTAGCTGGTGAGACGTTTAGCTGCTGCTCACAGGGCCAGGAAGGCAGAGCCCTGAACTGAAGATGATATTCAAGCAGCTTACCTTACCATCACTTAGAACCTGTAACCTCTTCCTCATCTCCTGTGTTTCCCTTTTGGAATGGGAATGCCTCTCATTACTTGCCCACTGCCAGATCTTGAAAGCACAAAGACATCTTTGGTTTCCTAAATGTATAGCTAGAAAGGAATTTTGGCACAACCTGATTACACTGTCTCACTAAATCTGTCTGGTTTAGATGAGGTGGATTCTTCTGGATGTTGGAGTTAGGATCTTTGGAGCTGTTGAGATGGAATAGATGTGGGTTTGGAGAGTGTAGTTACTTCTGTGTTACTCCGCTAGACTATCATGACCAAAATCAACTTACAGAAGAGTTTATTTTGGCTTAATGTTTCAGAGGGGGGGTCCAGGCTGTGAGGGGGCACGGCAGCAATGGGGCAAGCATGGGTCATGAGCTGGAAGTTGAGAGATATCTTCAACCAAAAGCAGGAAGCAGAGAGAGCAAACTGGAAGTAGAAGAGGTTATGAACGCTCAACACCACCCCAGTGTCATACTTCCTCCAGCAAGGCTCTACCACCTCCCCTAATAGTGTCACTAAGTGAAGTCATTTCTCATTTAAACCACCATGGGATTTTGTTTTGTTTTAATTTTATCTTTGTGGGTGCAAATGTGTCCAAGTGTGTGTGTGTATGTATGTGTGTGTGTATACATGAGCACACACACAGAAACCCATATGCCTCTGTGTAGCATGTGGGTCCCAGGAATCAAACTCTGGTCATCAGGTTTGGCAGCTAGTGCCTTTAACCCTGGGGGGCCATCTCTGCAGCCCTAGAATAAACACTTGTTTCTTGATGAAGACGTGAATTTCTGAGATCCAGGGTGGAATTTAGCTAGAGACTGAATATTTTTACTCTTCACAGTTCGTATGTTAAAACTGCCAATGTGATGCTACGGTTTGCTTGTGAAATATCCCCAGAAACCCTTATGTGGAAGGCATGGTCCCTAGCTGAGGGGGCTCCAGTTATCATCACCGATTGATCCGTTGGTGAGCTCATAACTGGATGGACTATTAAAAGGCAGGGACTGTGGTGGAATCAGAGGTGGCATAACTTTGAAGAGTGAAGAGCAATCCTTGTCGCTAGACCTTTCTCCTGTCTCCTTCTGCTTCCCAGCTGCCATGAAGTGCACATCTTAGTTCTGCTATCCCCTCATCCCCATGATGGTCCCTTGGCACAGCCCCATTTGGAGCTGGGGCCTTGAGGGGGTGTGACTGACAGAGTCATAAAGGACAGCCCTCATGAAGGAATTAGGGCTCTTCTAAGGGACAGGGGCTTTCTTGCTTTCTCGCAGGAATAGGGCGCTTATCGTGGCCCAAGAGTGGCTGCACGCTGATCTGCCTCCCCAGTCTTCAGAACTGTGACAAATGTCTATTGTTCAAGTCATCTCTCAAAACCTGTTACAGCAGCCTGAGCAAGTGAAAGCGTTCTTTTCACCAGACTGATCACATCCTCTGAGGCACAAATGTTGTTCAGGCTGATGTAGTCCCATTTGTCAAGTTTTAAATTTGTTGCCTGTATTTTGGTGTCCGAAAATTTTCTAAGGAAACAAATTATTTAAACATTTGGGATGTAGATGGCAAAGAAAAATAAAGACCTAACAGATTTTTCTTATGCTTCTCTACTGATACAGTTAAGACAATCATGATCATGCTTGTTTACTTAAGAGGAGCAAGTATAGTTCCATTTTATTACACCGGGATGAGCTCCGCAGAGCTCCGTTAGGTAAAACTGCTTCACTCTGAGGCTAAATTTGAGAGTCACAGGCCCAGAAACAAATCACTATGGCTTTTATGTGTCTTTACTATCACACTGCTAAATTAATTAGCATTTGAGGAGTCCAAGGAGTCCCTGGATGTTCAGACTGCACCCGAACCTTGGCTCAGTAATGGCTCAACTCACAATTTAATTTTTCTGTAAGTTTTACTTTATTGTGGTGCAAACAGAACAGTCAGTAGAAACTGTACTTCAGACACTGAATCTTTTCCAGGCTAGTAGTGACCCACAGTGTAATGCTCTCTAACAAAGCTAAGCAGCAACAATGAGCCCAAGTTGTCAGACAATGCAACAACCAGGGTAAACAGTCATTTCTCTGCCATGGCTGATGTAACCACGCTAAGGGGTTCTGCAAATTACATAGATTGAAGGGAGTTCTGACTCACAATGTTTTCAACTTACAGTGCACATCTGGATGCCACACTGTCGTAAACAAGAATTGTCTACAACAGCAACCATGCAAAATTCTCCCAAGATTCGTCACATTCTAACAGAACCACTGCTCTCTCAATTGATCGTGGCTAACATTCTAATGGTATGTGGAATGAATACAAACCTGAGAGCTTAGCAACAGCATAATAATCATACAAACCTATGCAGGGGAAGACTTCTTTCCCTAATGACTTGGAGTTGCAGGGAAAGAGATTTCTTCAAAGTTTAGTGAGCTCTTTTTTTCAAAGTTTGATTTAGATGTATTTGTCTTATTCAATGCCAGTCCCATTCCTTGTCAGCTGGGTAGCTTTGAATAAGTATTTTAATTTCCCTGAACCCTATCTTGTTCTCCTCTAACATGAAGACAAGGATACACACAATGAAAGATGGATGAAACAAGAGGCACAGTCACTTCTCAGTCGGGGAGGAAACGGCCATAACAACTGTGGCTGAGACCTCAGGTGACCTTTTGCCCTGCACATTTCGTGAGCTGTTTCCTCAACAGGTGTGTGTCTGAAGAAGGTCCTATAATGTCAACATGTGTGCTGGCAATATTAATCAAAACCCTTGGATATCTGAAACCCAGTTGTTCACAAGCCTCCCTAATATTTCTTTTCTCTCCATCTCCCCTTCCTTCCAAAACCAGTACCTCTTTTCTGAGCTCAAGGTGGAGCCCCTGGGCCCACTCCTCAATGAGCTCTTTCACATGTCTGACCCTGCTAGAGCAAGACCCATCATGAGCATCTTGTAGACAAATGGTGGTAAGATCGCCATCCACCCTCTCCTGACACAGAATATGGTATTTGCTCAGTGTCACTTCATAGAGCTCACACTTGTGTTTCAGGTAAAGGAAAATATCCGTGTCAAGCACAAGTGTTCCTTGGCTTCTGGCAGGCTCAGGGACAGAGGTCCCGAGTGTCACTGTAGAGTTCTCGCTCTTCTGTAAGATCCTTCTAGGGTTCTGTATATTCCAGTATCTCCTTTCACCAGCATGATCCCTGTTATTTCCTATAGAGGAAATGGCTTTTGATAGCAAAGCCTGTTTGAGTTTCATGATAGCCAGAAATGATCCTCGCACAGAGATTTTCCCTCTGGGTCCCAATGGGCTGAAGTTTAAAGTTGGGATTTTTTTTTGCAGGTCCATCACTAGGTTTTCTAGCACAACTTGAGTCCGAAAAACAGACAGATCGAGAATAACCATGACATAGTTGAAGACCTAAAATGAGAAAGAGAAAAGTCAAAACAGCAACGCCTTGTGGAGCCAGCCTTAAGTCAGGTTCCGGCCTTAAGTCAGGCCTGGATGGCCCAGCCCAGGCTTCGCAGCTTCTTATCTAGACCACTCCTTCAGACAGCCTCTGCTGCTCAGTGTGGATTCACAGCACACACCCCAGAAATAGAGGATAAAAAAATTGAGGCAAAATGCTTTTTTGTCTTTGTTTTGAAACACAGTGTTTTTCAGAATCCATCAATATATATAAACCGTTGGCATACACTCCACAAACATCCCCTGCCCTACTTCTCCCAGCTGAAACTTCAACAGAACTACACCAGAAGCCTGGGTTCCCTAAAGAATATACATGGAAACTAACACTTTGGATTTTAACTTTTATTCTTACTCCCTTTCCCTGTTCCTTCACAGTTCCTCTTTAATATCCATCCTAATTGTTCCCCCGTATAAAGCCTTTAACCTTTAACTCTCCTATTATCTGTGACAACACAAAAGCTGACCGTCACTTAAAGGCAACAATTTAAAATATAAAAACAACTTTTCTAGATGCAGCTTTTGCCTTTGAGAACTGAGAAGTTTCTACTTTCTTTCCTAGGAAGTCATGGGTCAAAAGCACTTTGTGTGTCTTTATGTATCAAAGACTTCCCAAAAGAAATGGGGTCCAGGCCTCAAAACACATGCTAGGGCCCCGCACTCACCTTTTCACTGAAGTAAGACACTTTGAGTTGAGGCTCTGAGGCTAGAGGGTGTTTCTTTTGTCTGATGACGTTCTGCGCAACTATGAAAACAGTAGCATCGAAAGTGTTTGTGGCACGACACACCAATAATTACTTTAATTTATAGACATGGAGATGTTCAATTCTATTGCTTAGAAAGTATGGGGGGTTTTTTCCTACATTTTTCTCCTAAACCTGACATTCAAATAACCTTTCTATTGTGCATAACACACTAAAGTTCACAATAAATGTGTTAGTAGGATCCTAATCCTATTTTTAAACACATACAAGTACATACATGGGTTTAAAAAAAAACAATAACTTAAGAGTCAATCTTCCATGCTATTCATTCTGGTCAGAGAAAGACTGCCAGAGAGAAATTCCACACTGCTGAGGTTTTTCTCCTAACTCTCTGCTAATTCTCCATCTCCTACCCTTTTCCCAACATTGACAAACCCAGACCTCAGGCCTCTTTACTGACTATAACCACCCAAGGCTGATCTCAACCTCTATGGCTTTAGATCTCTCTACATGTATCACTTCTAAACTTCTGCCCCTACTTTATCATCCTAACAGCTGTCACATTAAGGAACGCTGGCCTCTTGATTGGTGCTCCCCTGAACACTGCCCTCTAACATCTGCTGAGTATTCGCCGGCTGTGCTCCTGCCTCTCTACGGCGGCAGCAACTCATAGATACTATTCTCCACACTGCACCATTGTTTCAGAAAAGCAACTCCAACCATCAGTCATTCACTCCGAGACTCCAGAGGCTCCTGCATCACCAGGAACAACTCAGAATCCTCACCTGGAACATAGGCTGCTCAGCACACCTGGGAACTGCCTGCTGCCCACCCTACCCACATCTAATGTTCTGCCCACACTTATTCCAATCCTGCCACAATGGCTTCCTTCCTATTGCTCCAAACATTCAACGTGCTTCCCCTTCCCTCCTCACCACGCTCCCCACCCCAACCTAACCACAATTTTTACCAGTTCTGTGTTTATCCTAAAATGTTCTTCCCCTATATCCACATGAATCCCTCTCTAACTCCCTACACCCCCCCCCCATCTCTTGCTTAATTCTGATCTCTGCTTAATAGTTATGTAAACAGACTATTTCAGATCTAGGAACATAGCTTGTTGTTACAGCACATGCCTTGCATAGATGAAACCTGGAGTATTATCGCCAATACACCTAGTGTACATGGAACCTTGGATGTGATTCCCCAACACACACACACAGTATTTCCCAACCAGATATGGTGGTGCAAGCTTTTATTCCCAAATGTTAAGGAGTTGAAACCAGGGGATCTCAATTCAAGACCAGCCTGGGAAGCTTGGGCAACATGACAGAATTCCATCTCAAGAAGGAAATAAGAAAGTGGGCTGGACAGCAGTCTGTCTGCAGTTGAAGCACGGAGTTTTTACATGCCAAGAGATAGGCTTGCCACTAATTCAACCATCTCACACTGGAGATTCTTCGATGCTTTTCTTCTACTTGGAGTAGAATAGGGGGTGCTGTCAGGAGCTGATATGTCACGATATCAAAAAAAAATCTTAATTTAAGACCACATCTTTGAATGCCATATTCTGCAGATCTCTTTGGGGTTTTTGAAGATGCCCTATCTATCTCTTGTATTTAGATAAGCAAATGTTGCTTGTCTCTTAACTACTTGATTACTGAGTAGCTTAGAGAATATCTGTGATAGACTGTCATAGTAGCTAACAAGGTGACATGCATGCATGACTAGGAGTTTGTTTTTCTTAACTATCCTAAACAGTTTAAGACGGTTGGTATCAAGAGGCCAGAGCTTCACATTTCATTTTTAAGTATCTCTAGGTACTATACCATTAGGAAGCGTTACCTTTAATTTTGTATCAATATACAAAGATCTATTCAAATGTGGCTAAATATACTCTTAATTTTGTATCAATATACAAAGGACAAAAGGACAAAACTTGGTAGCAGGGAAGTCGACAGCCTAGCTCTGCCAAGACAGGGTAGGTTAGTCCTTCATAATCCCTGCTCTACAATAAATGTCTGTCAGAGAAACAGGACCAAAAGGCTGAAGACTGATGCTGGAATGTATGGAGAGAAAAGGGGAACTGTCCAGGTAGTCACTGGTTTGTCATTTCTTAGTATTGGAAGCTGCAAGCCCTGCACTTCCTATATAATCAGATATATTTATCCTTCTCAGCTCTCTGAGGTGGTTGAAGAATAGACAGCTTGAGTCTCATAGCTAAATTTTGAGTTGTTTAGGAATCAAGAGGGCGTTCTAGATCTAAGAAGATGGTTATAATAGTGATGCAAGTTAGTATGAAAGCTAAGTCAGTTATAGAACTTTAAACTCATGGAGATGGTTAGAAGGTAGAAGATTAAAGTCAGGGGCCAAATATGTATGAACTGGACATTGGGAAGGTATACTGGGCCATTTAACTCTCATAAATGTGGCATATTTAATTCTGCTGTTGTGTATAGAATTTACTGTTATAAGAGAAAGAAAGAAAGGGAAGCTGTTGGGGAGGAAGAGGGTGGAAGGGTGGGACAGGAAGGGGGAATAGGGAAGGGTTTGTGACTGAGATGTAACTTGAAGAAAAAAAAAATAAAGTACTTATAAAAAAAAAGAAAAGAAAAGAAAGTGGGCTGGAGAGACAGTGAAAAAGGAAAGAAGTGCTTACTCCTCTTTTACAGGACTTGAGTTCAGTTCTCAGCACCCACATCTAGTGATTCACAATCTCCCACTGTAACTCCAGCTCCAGGGAATCCAACTCCCTCTCCTGGCCTCCTCAAGCACCTTTACACATATGACATTCATACACAAACACACACACACACACATCATAAAGTAAAAATAATAGAAATGAATTTTTTCAAATAAAATATTAAAGGAGCAACAGAAATTTCCCTACCAAGTCTACGTAAAACAGCACCATCTCTCACTTTTATCTCTTTATTATTTTTTATACTTTTTCATGGCATTTTTATGTTAATATATAAGCAAATGTATATTTAAATATAAATAAAGCACAAATGTA
The DNA here is from genome assembly GCA_907164525.1 of Lophiomys imhausi. Lineage (NCBI taxonomy): Eukaryota > Metazoa > Chordata > Mammalia > Rodentia > Muridae > Lophiomys > Lophiomys imhausi. The sequence goes on from CAJQZJ010032097.1 coordinate 1,816,965, forward strand.
TTATAAATCTGTTGGCCTAATAAATGTTCATCCCCATTGATGCACACTTCATGACAACAAAAAAGACTGCCCATTCCATTCATGGTTGTGTTCTCAAGACCTAGAGGAGTGTCTGGCAATATTCAGCATATAAAATATCAACTTACACAACCACTGCCATCTCTTTAGATATGAAGAGCCTTTGCTGAACTCCCATACCTGAGCATGACCACTGGGAAGGAATAGCTTAGCTCTTGGAAACAGCCAGGTTACTGCTGGTCCAGTATCTGGGATTTCTAGACTTTTCCTTCCCCCTCAAACAGAGCAAGAGATTTTTTTTTTTTCCTAATACACCTACATGCAACTTTCACCCCTGAGGGGTTGTCATGGAGAATGATCTCTGGCATTCCATTCCACTACTGTCTAAGCTAAAGAAGACCATTCCTCCTCCACACTGGAGTATTCCACTCTACAGAATAGAAGTGAATTTTTTTCAAATAAAATATTTCAAACTAGAAAAACACAGTAGCAAAGCAGATTCTTTGTTAGAATATCCACTTGATAGTATTAGGGACAAGAAGCAGAGAATATAATAATTATGTTATTGCCACCTAAAACTTCCCAAAGTAGTTTTCTTATCTAAGAGATTATATGTAATTTAAGTTTACTTTACATGTGTTCTATATCTATCTCCCAATCTTTACACATACAAAAAGCAAAACACTTTTCAAAGTCTTCAAATTTTTCCAGTCACTCACACTTTATCATGAGCCATTTTCTTATATTTTTGCAAATATAAGACTGGCCACTTTTCAGAGTAGAGTAATTTTTTAATACTACTTCAAACTTCATCAATCCCATGAATCATCTTAATAACACGAAATTTTAATTTCACTGAGAAAGCATTTCTTAGATGATAAAACTTTGGTTAAGATATACCTTTCGAAAAAGAGCCTTTATTGAACTGAAAGGGAGAAATGTTGGTGGGGAAAAAAAGATACACCTTAAATTTTTTAAAAATGAAAAAAAAAGAAATACCTTTCTTTTCCTTGAATATGATATATGCAACTCCTTTGGTTCTTGATGGGTACACCACCTTTTCCACGTGTCTACCCACATCCTGGAAGTAAAGCTTCACTAACTGGTCTTTTAAAAGACCAAGAGGAAGACCAGAGACTGCAATCGTTCTCTCAGAAACTGTGGGGTCTTTGACCTTCAATGCTGATGCCTGTAGAAAAACAGTTGGATGTTGTTTTTATGTGAGTCTACTGAAAAATACCATGACATCAGTGAGATACAATGCCTCTTTCCACAAAGAGGACTAGCAGGAGCTTGTCTGGCTCATTCTGTCAACCAATATAGACCTTAGTCAATTTTCAGACTTATGTGCACAGTGATCCCTTTAGTTTACTAACAGGTCAAAAGTATCAGTAAATATTTGATTTTAGGAAGGCCCAAAATAGCAGAGTGTCACCCAAAAATGAAAGAAAGAAACAAAGAAACAAAGAAAGAAGGAAGGGAGGAAGGAAGGGAGGGAGGGAGGGAGGGAGGAAGGAAGGAAGGAAAGAAAGAAGGAAAGAAGGAAAGATTTTGTTGGCTTTTTGAGATGAGGTCTTACTGTGTAGCTTTAACTGGCCTTGAGCTTGCCATTTAGAATTGACTGACTTCAGGCTTAGAGATCCTCCTGCCTCTGTCTCCCAAGTGTTGGAATTGAAGATGTGTGCAACCACATCCAAGGCAAGGTACTATTTTTGTAAACACTTAAAAAGTGGCTGTGGACATATGTAGCTGATGGACACCTTAGACTTCATGTGTGTCCCCTAGCAACTGGAGCTGGAGGGTCAGGGGGAACATGTCAGTGCCTTTGGCTCTGTTGCCTGCCTTTGGATCTCTTTCCCCTAGCTGGGCTGCCTTGCCTGGCCTTAGTGGAGAAGGATGCACTTAGTTCTGCTGCAACTTGATGTACCTGGGTGGGTTGGTTCTGGGAGGGTGGGGGGGAGGTAGCTGCTCCTTCTCTAAAGAAAGAGCAGAGTAGGGGAAGAGGGTGGAGGGTGGGACAGGGAGGAGAAGAGGGAGGGGGACTAAGATCAGGATGTAAAGTGATTAAATAAATTAATTGATGAAAAAGAAAATATAAGAACATTTGAAAAAAAAGTGGCTGTGGATATAACTCAATGATACAGTGTTTGAGTCATGTATGCAAAGTCCTGGGTTTATTAAAACAACTACAAATGCCAACGTTTGGAAGAGGCTATATATTTTCTGGATTATAGAGTCCAAAGTATGTAAGTCAGTAAGAAAGGCATCCTTTTTATTGTCAGAATCAAGGGAAAGCCTTGCAATAATGTGACAGCTGCACAGACTACACTCCACTTTGCACCATGGACCCGAGGTGACACTGAGTCAGAGAGGACATGTTCTTGCAGAAGCTGCTGCCATGTAGATAACACCGGAAAAAAAATCACTTATTTTCTACTCCTCTTAAATCCACTTCTACTAAAGCCATCATTTGTCTCCCACTTCAAGTTAGGAAAGTGAGTCTATCAGCCTCGCTCAAGATGTGTACAGTTGGTCTGAAACCAACGGCACCAAAGTTTGGACATAGTCCATCTTAACTAGCTGAAGGAAGGACAACATCTCCTAAGCTGGACTAATGATTAACACACCACAAAGGAGCTTTAGGCTCTCCATGCCAGGACAGCATTCCAAATAAGACTCCTCTCTGGGGGTGGCACCTACTTCAAGCCTCCCAGAAGAAGGGCAAATGAATGGTCTATGTAGACACACCATGTTCTGTTCACTCAAAAGCCTTAAAAATGAAAGTAAACGAATAAAATTAGTTCCTTGGTACAGGAGATTTCAACCGATTGCAGGGAAACAAAAGTACACCAAGGTGTATGTAAGAATGAAACAGAAGAAACAAACCTAGAATAAGGAAGGGAGGGCTGTGGGATAAAGGTGACATTCCACACGGCACACTCTCAGGTGTGGAAAAAGGAATAAACACAGCAGGTCATGGTAAAAGCAATCACTCCAGCTTGTACCCCACACTGTCCATCTGAAACTTCTATGCAGAGCAGTTTAATCACACAAAATCCATAGTGGCAGACACTGGTACAGAGCCTCAGGGAAACACTGAGGACCATTTTCCCGAAGAAAAATACCTAAGCTGGGCATGGTGGCACATGCCTCTAATCCCAGCACTCGGGAGGCAGAGGCGGGTGGATCTCTGTGAATTTGAGGCCAGCCTGGTCTACAAAGTGAGTCCAGGACTGCCAAGGCTTGGAACACAGAGAAACCCTGTCTCAAAGAAAAAAAGAAAGAAAGAGAGAGAGAAAGAAAGAAAGAGAGAGAGAGAGAGAGAGAGAGAGAGAGAAAGAAAGAAAGAAAGAAAGAAAGAAAGAAAGAAAGAAAGAAAGA
>CAJQZJ010032097.1:1820373-1858276 GCA_907164525.1 Lophiomys imhausi
AGAAAGAAAGAAAGAAAGAAAGAAAGAAAGAAAGAAAGAAAGAAAGAAAGAAAGAAAATACCTAAATAAACTCCCTAGATGATAGTTAGCCTAGGCACATGTGAGCACTGCCCCCTCTTTTCTGGCACTTGAAGGGACCCTAGCCTAAAGATCATGAGCAAACTAAATCTTAAGTAAAAGAGGAAAATGGAAAAGGAAAAGAAATTTTGACCATCACCATACACATTTCCCTTCATGTGGAAAAGAAAAATTATACATGACTTGAGACCAAAAGGGGGAAAAGCCATTTTAGCATACAATTCAGCCCTGGTGGAATAATACTTGCTCTTTGTAATGCACTACTGTTGAATTTTAACTTTTAGACTAAATGTACTAAGTCTTTGCAATACCAAAAACTTAAAAATAGCTACAGAAGAAGATGAAAGTATCCAACGCTGTCAATGTAAGAATAAAGCCAGTGTTAACAGAAAATTAAAGGGGAAAATGACAGGATTGTATTACAGAGTTGTGTAATATCATACATTGTTTAAGCATGTTATAGATGTCACAAAAACAGCCCAAAGAAAAGATTTAAGCGAGATTACAGTACAGCTTTCAAAGCTGAAAAGTGAGGAAATCAGTCATTCCTCCTCACTTACCACAACAGAATTCAGAAAATGACAAAGGCAATGGTGATGGCCCAAAATATACATGTTCTCAGAATCCCTGCTATTTCAGCCAGTTGCTGATTCAAAATAAGATGGCACGCAGGTCCCTATCTACTGAAATTTTGTTTTTAAGTTTACAGTGTACTGTGAAGTTCTCAGCACATATATCTTATCACTTCAGCCATTGATAAAAACTGTATTAACTAAACTTATGTTCCATATCTGACAATATGTTGGGGACTAGAAGTGGTAAGCAGAAAGAAGACTGTTGCCCTGAAATTCTCTTCTCTCCAAAACATGTACTGTAGGGGGCTGTAAAAATGGCTCAACACTTATGAGTACCGGCTACTTTTCCAGAAGACCTAGATTCAATTCCCAGGACCACATGGTGGCTCACCACCACTTGTACCATCAGTTCAAAGGGATCCGACATCCTTTTCTGGCTCTTGAGGATGCCAGGCATGCATGTGGTGTACATACATACATGCAGGCAACACACACGTAAACTAAAACAAATTTAAAAAATAAAAATGCACTGTGTAGCCAGGCGTGGTGGGACACACCTCTAATCCCTGCAGAGGTAGAGGCAGGTGGATCTCTGTGACTTCAAGGCCAGCCTGGTCCACAGAGTGTGTTCCAGGATAGCCAGGATGACCCAAAGAAACCGTTTCTCAAAAAAAAAAAAATGTACTATATAGTCTTTCTGCCATGGAGGAAGACTCAATGGGCTTTCCAACTCATTTGTAGGGAAGATACTTCTAACTCATGGATGAGGAGGTCACTTAACCCATTTCAAAGGAGTTTGGTTTACATGGCTCTTTATTGCTCTACAGTAGGAAATGGAACACCTCATTTGAGAACCCAGACCACTCACAATAAATCCTAAAACTATAGTAAATTCCATCCAGGATTAAGAAGCAAGACTAATTCTGGCTGAAGTTCAAAAGAGGCTCCACGAATGGAGTGGCCTTGAAGGCTGAGGCAGTATTGGAATTTATAGGACAAAGTATCAAGTAAAAGAAGTTTTCAAACTGGACAGTGGTGGTGCACACCTTTAATCCCAGCACTGGGAGGCAAGGCAGGTGATCTCTGTTGAGTTCAAGGCCAGCCTGGTCTATAAAGCAAGTTCCAGGATAGCCAGGGCTCTTTTACACAGAGAAACCCTTTCTCGAAAAACCAAACAAACTAAAAAAGTTTTCAGCTCACACAAAACAAAGGGAGACCTCTGGAAGATAAATTCCTCAAAAACATAAAAGTAAAAATTTACTGGCTGTATGGCAGGGTAGACACTTTAATGTAAGTAAACAATCTGTCTACTAGATGGCTTCGTGAGCTACTTCAAGGTCCTGCGTCTCCTTCGACTCATTTATGTCTGAGGACATATGGCTGCATGACTTCTCCTGAGAACAGTTACTAACAGAACTATCAGTCTCCTCTGTGCACAGTAAAGAAGAAAAACAAGTGTCCTAAAGAAAGATAATTCATTCAAAGGCTTTGAAACAAGGGAAGTTCAGCAGAAGTAGGATGGCGTTTTTACGTTTCCACGCTCCGCTTTCAGAGGCTCTGGGCCCTTATGTCAGAAAGAAAGAAAAAAAATGGTGTAAAGTAAAACTTACTTTTTAAGTGCGCCACTAGGAAGAAATAGTTCATTTGCTGTTTTAGTTTCTATTTGCTTTCTCGATCACTTGTTTATTCTCAAGGACTATTCCTTGACTTTCACCAGGACACACACACACACACACACACACACACACATCAGGTAAAACATATACAGAAATTCACACACACACACACACACACACACACACACACACACACACACACAATAACTGCTCCAAAACAGTCATCTGAGTCTCTAGACAAAAACCCAGGACCCTGAGCAAGGGTCTGGCTCCGATAGAGAGGCTCCAGTGTCCTCGGGTTGGACCTTTCATATTAGCTCCTTCCAGTAGTTAGCTATGGACTCCGTTTCTGGGTTACTGACCTCCCCCTCACTCCTAAACCGTGAGAGGGTCACAGTCCCGCCCTAACCACCTTCCAGACAAAACCTGGGTGTCCCTGACTATTCAGCAGGGGACGCGAACGGCGCCCGTGTTCCCACGCGTGAGAGCCAGGCATGCCGCACCCGCGACGGCCACTTTGGGGTGCACGATCGCGCGGGACACATGCTCCGGGACCCTCGGCGGGCCTCCCTGCACCGAGACCCCGAGGAAACGACTTGCCATGGCGCGGAGAAGATGCTCGGACAACGCGAAGCCTGAAGCGGGCGACGGGCAGGTTCCACTTTCGCTTTCCAGTTCCCGTCGCCCCTGGAGACTGAGCGCAGAAGGGCGGAGCCCCGCTGGGTAGGGCTCTCCGTGCCTTTGCGGCCCCCCGCGCAGGAGACATCGCGGGAATCTGGGCTTCTCCGGACCAGGCTCCGGATGATTCCTGAGTCACACTCGTGCATTCCGGTCTCTCCAGCACTTTCTCCAGTCGGGTGTCCCGCATCACCTTCCCGCCACCCCAGGCTTGTCAGTCGCTGAGCGCAGAGCAACAGAGAAAGGCACTGTCCTAAACACCGAACTCACCACCTGGCCCAGCGTCCATGGGACCTGAGAAACAGGAAACCTAGCCCAGGCATCAAAGTGAAAGCAAAGAAATATGAAGAAAGGAAAGGGCAGAGCATGAACTCCAGTATAAGGAAACAGAAACTGAAATCGTGAGATACCAGTTTTCAAACAGTTTGCCCAAATTAGCAGATAACCCAGGGTTAGCACAAGCCGGTTTAGGTGCAGACATTTGTAAGGATTTGGGCCTCTAACAGGGACTCAGAACACAGCACCCCACAGTGCAGCACCTTAGCATTCACTATACTTGAAGCCTAGCCCCCCTGACCCCTTCCTGGGCTGTCCTCTCTCCAGCACCTTTGCTGTCCCTAAGCCAGTCACAGAAATCACAAGTCCTCTTCCCCAAAGTGGGTCATTGTAAAATAGACCCCTCTAGTCCCAAACAAGCTATGAGACCTAGAAGTGACAGCCTACTCCCCTCACTCGAGGGAAGACCCATTCCAGCCAGGAGGAATGCTGCACAGAGCAAAGAATCCAGACAGACTGTAATGGTTAGTCTTCATTGTCAACTTGATGTATCTGGGAGGAGGACCCTAGGTTGAGGAACTACCTCTATACTGAAGGCATATCTGTGGCATTTCTTTTCTTTCTTTTTTTTTTTTCTGTCGTTAAAAAAAAAAAAAAAAAAAAAAACTAAAATATCCCAGTCTTGGGGCTGGTTGATCAATTTCAGAGATGATAGAAGGTTATGAAATAGCACACAAAGAGCCTAAGAGCATCCTTCTGACTGGATGATGGGGTTCTGTAAATGACTTGGGTTGTTGATGAAGCATCATTTCTACTTCTTACTCCCATAATAAGTTAATACTATCTATGGGAACAACACATTTTTTTGTTCAGGGTAACTGCTCAAGTATCTGTACCTATTTCTCCTGATTCCAGCGATTTCAATGCTGAAAACATCAGAGTTTGTAAACTTCCTGACTCTGGTATTGCATGGATTGGGTTTTTTTTTTGTTGTTGTTTTGTTTTGTTTTTAGAAGGAAACTGAAAGTACCCTTGTCCTTTTGAGGGTGTGATAATAGAGATGAGGGAATGGTGCTGATAAAGACTGGTGGACAGCTGCTGGATTTCATTAAAGGAGAAGAAAATCTCATGGGTACCCAAAGCAAAGCTATTGTAGGTACTGGTGAAAATGTCATTGTAACAGGTGACAAAGTGGCAGACATGGCTCTTCATTGTGCAAACAAATACCACACCATGTTGGTAAGGCTCAACTCAAAATGGGATCCCAGGAGACTGTGGTAGGAGTTAGTTCTCTTTAGTGTACCAGCCTGGCACCTGGCAGCACATGAGGAGAAGCTTGGCATCCCTCGGACTTGGGGCCGAGATGGGCAGAGCCCAGTTGAGGCCACAGTTCCGTGAGAAGCACGAAATGCCTGGTTGAAGGGTTGTGGCTAAGAAACTAAACAAGCAGATGTTGCCTCGAGAAGCCACAGTGACTACTAGATATCGGGAGAGATCTTGTGGACCCTCGAGACTGCCAAGGATCGGGAGACAACGCTGTATATAAACCAGAGAGCTCCACATGGCTCTCTCTTCCTTTTGCCCCTATGGACGGAGAGGATAGTGCACGCTGGAGAAGTGCACAGCAAGGTATGTCATTCATCATCCTTTAGGCCCCAATATCCTGAGGCAAATCCCAAAAGCCAGCCTAAGAAGTCTGGTAGAAAAGGGATGGCATAGAACTTGCCGAGAGAAAGTTCTTTTAAAAACTGGACATTAAAGTTGTCCATCTAGAGGCTCAAGAGTGCAGGGAGAGTGAGTGAGTCAGCCGGAGTTCGGAAGCCTTGGTGAGGAACATTAGGCCATGATAGCATACACATCCTGAGGAGTCTATAGAAGTGAGTCTCAACTGATGGAGGAAACCAATCTCAAGTTCAGTGGTTAAAACAGGCTGGTCTCATAAGCTGGCCACCATCTAGCAGTTGAAATAACCTGACAACACCAACTTGCAAAACTAGGCCCAGAGGATGCTAAGCTTGAAAAGGACTACCTGCTGACTGCCATAGCCAGACTTCTAAAATCAAGTTTTCCTGCACAGACCTATGCTAAGAATATTAATATCCTTTTAAGAAAATTTTAAAAAGGTTGGTTAGGTGTTCTTAGATATTAAGTGTTTATAAGTATTAGGTTTTATGTATTAGGTTATAAGATATAGGCGTTTATAAGTATTTGTTAAATATTAATAAATGTAAGTGTTTTAAATAAAATTTTCTGTTACAGGAGATAATAAAAGATTTAGAGCTTCAGCTCTTTCTACATTGACTCCTCTTTGGTCTTGAAGAAATGGGACGTTGTAACAGCGTTTGCCTCCAGAAATTAGACATGCACTGGTGGTTGTTTTCAGTCATGAAAAAGAAGGTGATACCATTTCTACTCTGCTGTGTTGAGGTTCTAAGGACAATCTGATGGTTAATATAGAAAGGGCAAGATGATGGCATTCATGCATTGAAGTTCTCACAAGGGATAAATATCTTGCACTGGGGGGAGGACGTCAGAAGTTGAACTAACCAAACAGATCACACCAAAAAGAGAGCCAAGACCTGGAGTGGAACAGTATTCTAGTAAGAAGCTTGCTGTAGCATTTGAAGCTAGGCACGGGCACTGTCAGAAAATTCTAGAGTTAATACCAATGAAGTAATCGCTAAAGCTTGTATAGTGAACCAAGAAGGAAACAAAACTGCTATATTAGATTTTAAGGCTGAAGTTCTGCTGTAAAAACCATGTTGGAAGCTGGTACTCTGGATACTTACTTGGAAAAGTACTGAGCTGTTAAATTGGCTGCTAATATTGCAGTTGCTGTATTAGAGTGGGTCAGATCAATCATCGTGACTAAACCATCTCGTGGGTACAATCCTCAAAGAAGAAAATAACCTGGGAGGAAGATCAACATGGCTGAATGGCTTTTTTTCTGTAGATAAAGGTTTTATAGCCTCCTTACATTAATAGGTACTTTGATTTTGCAATTCTCTTGGATGATTTAAGAAATTACCATTTTGCAGGGATGGTGGTACACACCTTTAATCCCAGCAATTGGGAGGCACATGCCTTTCATCCCAATACTTGGAAGGCAGGGGCAGAGGCACATAGGATTTGCAATGATTTAAGTTTAAAAGCTTCTCACAAAAGGCATGCTGAAATTCAAAGTGAATTGTCCTTTGTGATCTCAAAATATATACACTTAAAGGTATGTTTAGTTCCAAAATATCAAAAGAATTTTTTTAAATCTCTATTGAAAGATGACACATTTATATTGTCAAAAATTCCAATTTGCTCTAGGAAAGATATTACTTGACCAAAAAAAAAAAAAGTAGTGCCCCAGAGTTACGATTAGGGTAGATCTCTGTTATCTTTACAGGACATTAAAAGCATCTATCTAAGGAGTCCAGGGACAACTGGACAACTGAAACTTCTAAAGAAAAGGGACCAGACACCAAAGAAGACAAGTAGCCCAGCCTTGCAGACTTCTTCAAAAATCTACAACCCAATCAGCTCAAAATGGCTAACTAAGATGGTTCAGCCCCACAGACTGTTCCAGCCAGGACGTCAGTAAAACACTGAAGTTCAGCCTCTGTCCAAAAACTTCTTAGGACATTTAAATAGCTGAGCACAAAAGACTGACCATCAATGTTACTATTAACTTGCTTATCCATTTTTCCATTTTTATTTGGGTTTGCAAACAGGTTTCCTACACCCCAAATCAGTAGGAAGTAATTTTAAGAGAGCGATATCCCATTCCCAGAAGGTGGGGTGGGTGATTTTTCCCCCTTTTGATCATTTGATGGATTGTGAATGTTGGTTATTATTATTTTATTACACAGCAAAATGATTTTGCCTCAATTTCTCAACAGACACTTGGTACCTTTTAATTAATTTTTAATTCTGATGCAGTCAACCTGGAGATGGCATCAGACGCCACATGTCAAGGGTTCAGTTCGACTATCCTTCCAATGCCAATGGCAAGCTCCAGGCTGAGGCCTGAACTTCTGACTGATGGCTTATAAATATGGTTCCCATGACCTTATTGATCCCCCAGGTTCAACAGATTTATGAATCATATGTCTAAAAGGATGCAGATGTACAACCAAGTGAACATTCTGGAGAAGGAGAACAGAACTTCCATGACCTCTGCAACAACCTGTCCCCCCCAGAAACCAACACATATTCGATTTGAACAGGATTCCAAAGAGTTTCTATGGAAGATTCATAGCCATGAATAATTAAACCACTCCCTCCCTTCCTAGAGGTTGAGAGTAGGGGCTGAAGGCTCTTGTCTCAAATCACTTTGCATCTTTCTGCATCTTGAGACTCTAGGGACCCTAAGCCAATCACTCACCCCATTAGCAGCACCTCCTCATTCACATCACTCCATATTCCGAATGTCTGGGAAGCTGTACATCAGGAAACAGGTTAAAGGATAAAAACAAACAAACAAATAAACCTTAGAATATCACATAAGAAATTTTTTTTTTTTTGGTTTGGGGCTTTTTTTGTTGTTGGTAGTGGTGGGTTTTGTTTTGTTTGTTTGTTTGTTTTTCTCTGTGTAGCCCTAGCTGTCCTGGAACTTACTCAGTAGACCAGGGTGGCCTCCAACTCAGCAATCTGCCCCTTCCTCTACCTCCTGTATGCTAGGATTAAAGGCATGTGCCACCACACCAAGTTGATAAATAGTTTTCATACAGAACATGTGATAACATACCAATAAAAAAGTACAGCAACCAAATTTAAAACTTTATAAAAATGTAATATATTTCACCAAAGAGACATAAATATACACATAAAATGTGTTAATATTACTACTTGTCTTGAGCATATACCCTCAGAAACAGAAATGTTTGCATCTTTCCATAACACCAAAATTTACTAAATAACAATAAATTCACAAGCTATGTCAATTTTCACGTAATTTGCCGAGGACTTCTGAAGTCACACGAGAGTGTGGTCACTTGCTGTCAGACTCTTAAAGTCTAATCTTGACTGCTAACATTAACTCTTAGACTTCTACTTCACACAGTGATACATGGGTTACAGAGTGGCTAGGAAAGGGTTAACGAGGCTACTGAGTTCACAGAAGCACAGAAGAAAGTCACCACAGGTCATTAGACATCAAAGATCTTAGTCACACAGGTGTTGGGGAGCAAAAAGCCAAGACAAGGCCAGACAAGGCCAGGCAGGACAGGACAAGTCAAGGCCTCCTGGATCCCAGATCCATCTAGGTCCAGAGAAACGCAGTTCAAGTACACACATCAAGCAGAGGGATCAAATTCCACTGAAGCCCAGGGGACCAAACTGAGAGTCCCTTGCCCATGATCCCACCTCTATGCACTGGGTGATCTGATGACCGAACCTGCTGCTGTCATGAGCCGCTGTGGAGGTGTGCTTCCTGATGCGGCCCCGTCGTTTGGCAGTCTAACGTGTCCTTGTAGGCCTGCTCTTCTAACATAGTTTTGATATGCCCATGTGCCATTATGTTCCTGATTTACTTCAGAAAGCACACAGGCGATAGGATTTTAGTTGTATGAATACATTAAATAATGACTCTGTGCCATGATTTGTGACAGGCAGATGGTGGTTTATTTATTTGCACAAATAACATGTCTGGTCATTTGTTCTAACTAAAGTAAAAAATTGACTCAAAATAGAGTCGAGTCAACTATTGCCTCATAAAATTGAGTCATTCAGAGTATATTAAGGGGATGAAGGCAGTGAGGTAGACCAGAAGAGTAGGTAGAGGAACAATATGGAAATACTATGAAGAAACCTGTTATTTTGTACAGAATGAGGGTCGGAAGCTTACTCTTCTTGCAAAGGACCCAAGTCAGTTCCCAGCACCCACATCAGGTGGTTCACAGCTACCTATAACTCCAGCTCCATGGGATCTCACTCCCTTCTGGTCTACATGGACACCCTCACACATGTGCCACACACACACACACACACACACACACACACACACACACACAATTTTAAAATTGAAGAAAATTTAAAAGCCATCAGTGGATTAATTCAGAGCCCTCCATGGTCCAGTCACCTATCAAGAGCCCTGCCTGGGACCACACCCTAACACTGAGAGCGCACAGTACAATTTGTGCTGTTCACAATACAGTTCTGGCTCATGATTCTTCCTCTCCAGTTGCCAGTTTCTCCTCTTTTCTGCTGCCATGAAACTCAGAAATATTAAACAGTGCAGGATGCCATTAACCTGGTCCCTCTAGATTTGTCCCGCCATGAGCCAAGTTCTTTCTGTTGACTGTCATGGACACACAGCACAAACAAGGAATGCATCTTGGTTGTCTTAATTCTCTGAATGTAGAGAAATTTGTCACATCTGCACCACATAGCTTATTCTGATTGGCACAGATAATGGTGTTCTGAAAGCCGGGCAGTGGTGGCGCACGCCTTTAATCCCAGCACTTGGGAGGCAGAGGCAGGCGGATCTTTGCGAGTTCGAGGCCAGCCTGGTCTACAAAGTGAGTCCAGGACAGCCAGGGCTACACAGAGAAACCCTGTCTCGAAAAACCAAAAAAAAAAAAAAAAAAAATGGTGTTCTGAAGTCGAGAGATTGCACCTGTCAGGAAAAGAAATGAAAACCCACAAATCACCCAAAACACACTGATGTGGAGGCTGTCTTCACCCACTTTCCTTCACTGTAATAAAAGAAGTGAGGCTGGGTGTTTTCTAAAGAAAGCGCGATCCTTTTTCAGTTTGAGAATCTAAAGAGTGTATTATTGACATCTGTTTGACTCTGATGAAGGCCTCACAGTGTGTGGCATCACAATAGTGGGGGTACCATAGGGGAGTGTTGAGTAGTGCACACAGACAGGGATTCTGGGAATTTACACCCCTTATAACAACCTAGCCTGCCTATCTCTCTCTCTCTTCCCCCCCCCATGTGTGTGCATGTCTGTGTGTGTGTTGTTACTAAGGACTAAATCCAGGAAGAGCCTGGTGTGTACTGGACAGGTGCTCTGACACTGATTCAGCTGCATGAGACCTGCTCATATCTGTCCATTCTAAGGGTAGCACTACCATGACTGAGTCACTCACCTTCCACTGGCCTTCTCCTAAAGTCTCTACCACCTCTACACTACTGCTGTCCTGAAAATCAAGCTTCCATCTCAAGATCCTGTAACGGGAGCACCCTTACAGATCAAGTGGGAGGTAGTAACTTCAGTTACCAGAAATTAGAAGGCAGGGGCCCATATTATGCGGTTGAAAGACAATTGGCTAGTCACATGGGACAGCCTGGAAGGCAGATAATGAGCTTAATTAGTTCCTAGATTTAAAAATAGTACTTGGAAAAAAAGGAAATTAGTAGCATATGTCTGCTATTCTTGAGCAGACTTGATAAAGTGTTATTTAAAAATCAGTATACCAGCCCGGCGGTGGTGGCGCACGCCTTTAATCCCAGCACTTGGGAGGCAGAGGCAGGCGGATCTCTGTGAGTTCGAGGCCAGCCTGATCTACAAAAGTGAGTCCAGGACAGCCAGAGCTGTTATACAGAGAAACCCTGTCTCGAAAAACCAAAAAAAAAAAAAAAAAAAAAAAAAAAAAAAAAAAAAAAAAAAAAAAATCAGTATACCTTGAAAGCAGAAAAGGAAGAGAAAAATTATAGAAATATAGATGTTTGTCGTTTCCAACTTGAAAAGCTGGAAGAAGCAACATTTCTCATTCCCAGATTGTAAAAAAAAAAAAAAAAAGATTAAACCTAGAGCCCTTTAAGCAACAAACACTGGGCAAAATTGTATTTGATGACAAAGATCAAGTAACCAACAGTACCAGTGGCCAGGGAACTCCCCTTCAACACAGGAGCAGTCCGGACTCTTCATAACAAACCACAGCACCAGGTCAACCAACAGACAAGAAGATATCAGACCTAGAAACTTCCACATACTGCATAGAGCTTAGTTACATTGAGTTTGATACCATTGTTGGGTGAAATTACCAAAATTGAAGACCCTCAAAGAAGCAGAAGTCACCATTTCTAATTGTCCTAAATATTAGTTTTATAAAATAAAATTTAAAAAATTCATCTTCATACACACATTAGAAGCAATCTTTCATCCTAGCCTGCCCCTGTGGAAGCTACTCAAAGCCTGACATGGTGGCTGATTATAACCTAGAATCCCAGCACTCAGAGACTGAGGCAGGAGGACACTGTGAGTTTGACACCAGTCTGGGCTACACAGAGTTCTAGGCCAGTTTAGCTCCACAGTATTTGAAATAGCTTGAATGAATTCTTTGAATTTTTGTATTAGAAACTAAGTTCTCAAACTTATATTTTAGGGTGTTGGGAGGTGGGACCTTGGGAGATGATTAACTTCTGAGAACTGAGATTTCACCAATCAGGTAATACATTGTTGGATTCACAGAGCTATAGAGTAATGATTTAGCATGGAATTAACTTTGCTATAAAAGCCAGATTTCTGTGGCCTATTTGCTCTGTCTCACAGTGTGATGCTGTCCTTCATGTTTTGAATCGGAATTGGACTCTCTTCAAATGCTAAAAAGATGCAGCCTACTTTTGGGTAGCCAGCCCAGCCTTCTAAACTAAACAACCCTGTATTTTAAAAAGATTATGCTTTCAGTTCTATGTGTATGTGCATGTGAGTACAAGTGTCCAAGGACGCCAGGAGCAACAGATTCCCTGGGACTAGAGGTACAGGCAGTTGTGAGCTGCCCGATGTGGGTGCTGGGAATCAAACTCAGGTCCTCGGAGCTATCACTTTAGTCTCTGACCCTTTGTTATTTTCTGCATTACCTAATCTCAAGTATTTTATTACAGTAATAGAAAACAGACTGAAACATTCTTCATATTTTTGAAAGCTGTAAATAATCTTAATATTTCCAAATAATAGAGATGAGTTTTTGATGATTAAATACAAATATTTGCTATAAATTTTACAGTTGAAGGCAATATCTCACTCCTAACAGAATATAAAAGTAATGAACATTTCTGACAATAACTCTAAAGCCTACAAGTAAAATATCAGGAGCAAAAAAAACAAAATCTCCCCTTCTGGCAATAGAACATTTTCCAGAATGAGTGATTTCTGCCAGTATTGAAATATGAGCTTAATCATGTTATTGCTGCTGTTGTTTTGAGACATGGTCTCACTGTCCAGCCCTGGTTGGCCGGAAACTATGTAGACCAGGCTGACCTTGAACTGACAGAAATACTACCTACCACCTGAGTGCTGGGATTAAAGGTAGGTGCCACTATGCCTGGCTTGAATTTAATCTTGTCTCCAGGTCATGAAACATGTCAGAATAAACTATGTCCAAAAATTCCTTGGTGCCCTGACCAGCGGGGTTCAGGGGACTCAAGAGGAGCTCCAAGGACCTGAATGAGAGAAGGGGCAAAAGACACGGAGACGGAGAGCAAGTCCAGTGATCAAGCTCTCAAATTTTTATTGAAAACAGGGTCAGTTATAGGTTTGGTAGGGGGTAGGGAAGAGGAAGGCAGGGACGTCAGCGGGTTGCTAGGAGACCAAAGGTCTGGGATATCTCCTGGTTGCAGCTGACCGGCCACAGGCTAATCAGGTGACTTCTGAGAATTATTCTGGTAATAGGGAAACCGGAACCTAACTCCTGTGGCGGAAGCTTAGCAAGGGGAGGTTAGTAACTTTCTGTAGGCCTGTATCTTAGGCCCTAATGTAAGTAGGGAAGGTTAGTAATTTTCCATGGGCCTTGGCTCCCAGCACCTTGGCAGAAAGAATTTTACTTTATCTAAGTGGGAAGCTTTAATTTTATCATTAAGATTTCTGTAAGTTCTCCAACTAAATAAGCTGCAAGAGGACGGTGCTGAGTTTTGAATTCAGCCATTAAACAGCACCTAGCACCCTGAGGGGATACATTCCAAATTTTTCAATTTGGGATGCTGATTCTTTTTTTTTAATAATTTATTTTTTATTTCTTCAAGTTACATCTCAATCACAACCTCCTCCCTACTCCCCCCCTCCAGTCCTATCCTTCCACCCTCTTCCCCCTCAACCTCTACTCTTTTTTTTTTTTTTTTAGTTTAAGGTATTTCTTTTTCCCCCCCTTTCAGTCCAACAAATGGTTCTTTCTCTTATAACTATAAATACAATACAAAACAACAGAAATAAATAGGCCACAATTATGAGAGTTATATGGCTTAGCATACATTCCCAATGTCCAGTCTGTATGTATTTGGCACCTGACTTTAACATTCTACTATCTAACCATCTCCATGACAATGTAAAAGAAGCCAGGAGTGGTGGTGGATATCTGTAAGTCTACAAGTCTATGAGTTAAGGCAGGGCATCAGGAGTTCAAGGGCAGCCTGAGCTACATGAGACCATTTCAAAAACAACACAGAAAAGTAGTAAATAAACAGGAAAGGTGTGAAAGGATGAAAATGCTGGCATTTTTCCCAAACACAAGGTGTGTTTAGGGAAGGGATGCCTGCAAGGAATCAGTCAGCATTCAGCACTTTGAGTAAAGAGCTCCTTGGCTCTGAGACCCTGGGGGTTGTGGAGTTTTGCAAGGCTATGCATAGTGAGAGAGTCCCTTGAATCTTGTTAATCCCACAGAATCCACAGATTGCTAAATTTAATTGTATTTCTTTTGGGAGATATTATTCATCAGATCTACATATTCCTGGGCAAGTGACCAAAATGGAATTGGCCCATATGATCATGACAGAGTCAATCAGCAGGGTCAGGGGACATCTGCAGGGCTGAGTGTTGACTGACAGTCAACTAGTCCATCCACAAAACTCCTCCCACACAGACCACTCACACATTTGTAAACACACAGTAGAGCTGAAACCAAAGAAGAATTTCAAGACTCAAGAATAGATTTTTGCATCTTCTTATGACACTGACAAATTTAAGTTCTTTTTTTTTGTAAGGAAAACAATATTTTGTAAGTGTCCACAGTGTTTGGGGCTCAACGCTATAATTTTCATATGGCCTCTTGTACAAAATATGCCATGTAGGACTGATCTAGAGAACACTTGATGGCGTCCACTTCTCCACCTCCGTTATTCTTCCGTTGGAAGTGAATGCTGAGTAAATCCTCCCCAGTCTCTTCATCTATCTGAATGCCTTCTAGTCCGGTCAGAAGCACTGTCTTCTTGGATACTCCTGAAAACACCTAAGGAAGAAAAATCAACTTCTGAAAGAGCTGAATTATCACGGGAGCTGAAAGGACATTCTCAAGCGGGAGAGTGACAGAAGGAGATTTGAGTTTGAGGAAGATAACTGTGAACCATTATGAAACTAACAGAGATCAGGCAGCTCAAAGGACAGAAAGAGCGGTCTATGGGCATTCAGGGGTGTGACTGGCAATACCAAGGACCAGATGAATGCTGGAGAATTTAAAAAATACAGACTAAGGTATGGGTTGTCAGCAGGTGGGGTGACACATGCCTGCCATCTCAGAACGGTGGCAGCTGAGGCAGTAGAATGGTTGAGTTTCACTTTAAGTTACTTGGCAACCCTGATTCAAAAAAATGTGAGTGAAGAGGAAATGGTAGTAGAGTGATTACATGAAGTGGTTAATAAAGGCCTAGACTCAGTGCTCAGTACTCCCCCCAAAATGTGTGTGTACGTGTGTGTGTTGTAACTTTCAGAAAGTCTGTAGACAAAGTAGGTAGGTAGTATTGCCATTCCATATCTGAGGAGGAATAGGAAACGAGAGAAGGTTTAGAATACAAGGGAGCTGAGTGACATTAAGCAGAATATTGTCTGAAACCCAACGACTGACAGACACATGGGAAAAAATGTCGCTATGTAAGTCTCTGCTTACAAAATAAGGATTTGTTGTACCATCTGACTGATTTAAGGGCTTTGTTGGGTGGGAGAGTCATTGTTTGCATACCAGGATAGACTCTAGGGCCTTGTACATGGTACAAAGGTACTCCAATGCTGAGATATAGCTAAGTCAACCTCCCCTGTGGCCTTTTTTTATTTTGAGACAGGATCTTATAGTTGCCCGGGTTATCTTTGTATTCTTTAGCCCAAGTAGGCCTTGAACTTGAGGTCCTCCTGCCTCAGCATCCTGAATAGCAGGCATTCCAGAAAGGTGTCACCAGGCCTGGCATCAGGTTTTAAAGTAAAGCACAGCTTTGAATTAGTATATTGCTTAAAAATACAAACCCATTCTGCACCAACCAAGCAAAAACGAAGTGAAGAAACTGCTTTGATAGCCCTCAGTAATAAAATGCATTTCACACACTGCTCTGTCAAGCTGAAGGAAGACAGATGACTCTACCTGGTACTTTTCCAGGCGTCTTTCTATAAATGGAGAAACAGTAACTCTATAGCACTGTTGATTCATGTAAAGAGGATAGTCTTTCTTCTTCAAAATCTTGTCGGCAACTGAAAGTAAACAAAAAAGTGTTTTTCTTTAACATCATAAGCATTCATAATCATAGTTAAAACTACCCTCCAATGTAATACTATCAAAATAAACCCTGGAGTGAGCAGCTGACTTCTAAGAGACTCTACAGTCCATACTGAAGACTTCACAGTAACAAGTCTGAAAAATCCAAGACTACACAATAAGGAAGCTGAACCTTCTGTCTTGACCAAACACATATGAAAGGGACAAATGTTACATGAATCCACTTTATGAAGTATTTAGAACAGGAAAATTTGTAGAGACAACAAGATGGGGGATACGGAGGGCTGAAGGAGGAAGTTCAAAGGAATTATCGTTTAATGAGTGGAGTTTCTACTTCGATGATAAAATGCTCTGAGGATGGATGGTGGTGCTGGTGGCACAACGCTTGTGAGTGCCTTTACTTAGTGGCATTAAACTGTACACACTTCTTTAATTAACCTTGTGTACACGTCACCGTGCACATGAAGTCAGAGAACAACAAGTGGGAATTGGTTCTGTCTGTCTACTGTGTGGGTTCCAGACATTGATCACAGACTGACAGGCCTGACAGCAGACACTCACCACCTGAGCCATCTTGTGGCCCCTAAATAGTACAATGAGAATGTTTCAAGTGGTAAAGTGGAGGCAGGAGCAAAGGAGAGAGGAGGGCGGGAAGAACCTCAGTTGAATAGGCCTGCCTTGGGCCCACCTGCACTGGTGCTGACCTGTGTGGCTCTGGCTGCTGTCTTACTTGACTTGATTCTGACCCCTTTCCTGAGAAGGGCATGTAGTTACAGCACCTACCTGGAAAGTTATAGCACTTACTTATGGAAAGACCACAAGACACTGCTAATGAAGTGACCAGAATATCTACCTTCAGAAAACTTTACACTCCTCCACTATTACCTAAAACTGTAACATTTAGCTGGACACTACCTCTAGGAAGGACTCCCCAGAGGAGAGAATGGCACGTGTTTCCGAGCTATCAGAGTGCCAAATTGCATTGTAACGTACAGCAGAGATTCTCCTAGATGTTTCTAAATACAAGGGATGGGGCAACTAGCATCAATCAGATAAATTAAACTTACAGATTTGGAAAATCTAAATCTGGATCCTTGACTATGAAAATTCCACTAAGTTACTCTTCATTTCAAAGGCAATATATTAAGGCTGCCCTGAAGAAATCTTCACTTCAGGCTTTCTCACTATGACACACTCACAAAGAGTTCTTAAGCATTACTCAAAGACCTAAATCAAAAATCTATAGTGGTGGATTTTTACATGTTCTCAGAGAAAAGTCTGGAAATATCCCCTACTAATCAAGACCCAGCTTTACCACTCACGAGCATATACCCAAAGGATACTCCATCCCACCACAAGGACATTTGCTCAACTATGTACATAGCAGCTTTATTTACAGTGGCCAGAAACTAGAAACAATCTAGATGTTGTTCCACTAAAAAGTAGATAAAGAAAATGGGGTACATTTACCCAATGGAGTATTACTCAGCTGTTTAAAAAAATATATCATGACATTTGCAAGTAAATGGGTGTAACTAGAAAAAAATCATCCTGAGTGAGGTAACAGACCCAAAAAGACAAACATGGTATGTACTCACTTATAAGTGGATATTAGCTGTTAAGTAAAGGACAATCAGGCTACAATCTGAAGACCCAGAGAGGCTAAGTAACAAGGAAGGCTCAAGGGGGTGAGGTACATGGATCTCCCTGGGAAGGGGAAATAAAATAGATTTTTGCAGGAAGACTTAAGGCAGTTGGGGATGGGAACAGTAGGACTCAGGCAGAGAGTGGGAGAGAGTACTAGGAGAGACTGTAATTGGGAACATTTGGGGGATAATGTAGAAACCTAGTGTGCAGTAGAAACTCATTGGAATCTACAAGAGTGATTGTGGTGGTTGAATAGGAATTCCCCCATAAATTCATGTGCTTGAATGCCATAGTAAGTGGCACTATTAAGAGTGGCCTTGTTGGAGGAAGTGCCTCACTGTAGGGATGGGCTTTGAGATTTCCCATGCTCAGGCTCTGCCCAATGAGAAAGATGGTCTCCTCCTGGCTGCTTGTAGAAACCAGTCTCTTCCTGGCTGCCTTCAGATCAAGATATAGAATGCTCATCTCCTCTAGCAGGAATTGCGATGTCTGTATGCAGGCTGCCATGCTTCTCACCAAGATGATAATGGACTAAACCTCTCAAACTGTAAGCCAGCCCCAATTGAATGTTTTCATTTGTTAGAGTTGCCTTGGTCATGGTGGCTTTTCACAGCAATGGAACCCTAACTAAGACAGTGACCCTAGCGAAGTTTCTTAATAATGGGGGACACAGAGCCTGAACTTGCCATCTTTGATAACCTAGTAATGGGACTGGGACACCAACTGAGCCACAAAACCTTCTACCTATAATCTGTCCAGCTGGGGCAATGGTGGCTCAGAACTTGTGGGAGTGGCCAACCCATGACTGGTTCAACTTGTAGCCCCTGCCATGAGAGAAAGCCCACGCCTGACACTGCCTGAATGACCAGGAACCAGAGGCAAGACAGCCCAGAGACCCAGGACAGAACCAAACACAACTGGGGGGGGAAAAAGTCAATGAAATGATTCCTAATGATATTCTGCTATACTTCTAGATCGGTGCCTAGCCCAATTGTCATTAGAGACCATCATCCAACAACCAAGCAGATGCAGAGACCCACAGCCAAACACTAGGTGAGTTAGGGGAGCCCCAAAGAAGATGGGGAAAGAAGGATTGTAGATGTCAGAGAGGTTGAGGATATCTCAAGAACACAGCCCACAGAATCAACTAACCAGGCTTCATAGGGGTTCACAGAAATGGAAGTGACAAATAGAGATACTATATGAGTCTGAGCTAGCTCCTCTGCATAAACCTTATGGCTGTGTAGCTTGGTGTTCTCAACAATGGGAATGGAGGATATCTCTGACTCTTTTGCCTGTCCTTGAGACCCTTTTTGCCCTACTGGGTTGCCAAGTCCAGCCATAATACGAGGGTATGTGCCTAGTCTTACTGTATTTTTGTTAGGCCATGTTTTTCAGTGGATATTCCTAAGAGGCCTGGTCTTTTTTTTTTTCTTTTTTGAAGGGAACAAGAGGAGGAGTTGACCTGGGGGAAAGGGGAGGTTGGGGGAGAGACTGGGAAGAGTGGATAGAGGGGAAACGGTGGTCAGGATGTAATAATGTATGAGAGAAGAATAAAAGTTATTTAATTTTAAAAAACATATTACTTTCTTGCAAAAAAAATCAAATCAGTTCATATTCCCCCCCCCATGTTTTTTTTTCTTCAAGTTGCATCTCAATCAAAATCCCCTCCCTATTCCCCCCTCCAGTCCCACCTTCCCACCCTCTTCCCCCTCAACTCACCCATCCCCTTCCTTTTTTTTTTTTAAGTTTAAGGTATATCTCCCCCCCAACAGCTCCCCCTTTTAGTCTAACACATGGCTCTTTCTCTTATAACGATAAATACAATACGAAACAACAGAAATAAATACACCACAATTATGAGAGTTATATGGCTTAGCATACATTCCCAATGTCCAGTCCATATGTATTTGGCACCTTACTTTAACATTCTACTATCTAACCAACTCCATGAGTTTAAAGTTCTATATCCAATTCAGCTTCCATCCTAACTTGCATTACAATTTTAAAAACATCTCCTTAGATCTAGAACACCCTCTTAATTCCTAAACAACTCAAAATTTAACTATGAGACCCTAGCTATCTAGTCTTCAACCACCTCAGAGACCTGAAAGGGATAAATATATCTGATTATGCAGGAAGCGCAGGGCCATCAGCTTCCAAAACTAAGAAATGACATACCAGTGGCTGCCTGGACAGCTCCCAATTTCTCTCCATACATTACAGCATCAATCTTCAGCTGTTTGGCCCCATTTCTCTGACAGACATTGATTGTAAAGCAGGAATTATGAAGGACTTGCCTACTTTGTCTTGGCAGAGCTAGGCTGTCATCAGTCCATATTTTAATGGCATAGCAAGATTTCTATTATCCATAAATTCATGTAAAGTCTTAGATCTTAGACTTTTACTATTGAGAATAGCCAAAGTGTACCCCAAGAATCAGACAAAATTGTTCTATTGCACACCCACTGTGTGGTTTTAGGGACATCACTTATCTTCTCTAGACCTATATTTACTATCAGTGACATAAATGTATATCACCTATACCAGAGTTATGATGAGAAGAAATTGTAATTATAAAAAAAAAGATAATACACACATATATCCACTGTCTTGCCTGGCACGTGATCTCAGGTAGTACAATTCATGAAGTTGTTATTTGTAATTGCAACATGCTCAGAAGTATTCAGGAAATTGTTTCCTGGGTACTGCCTTTTTTATAAGAGTAAAAAAAAACCCACTTGGGCTCAACAGGTAAAGGTCCTTACTACAAAAACCAACAAGCTGAGTACAATCCCCAGGATCTTCATGGTGGAAGAAAAGAGCCAATTGGTGCAAGTTGTCCTCTAACCTCCACACAATGTCATGACATGCACATGAGCACCTACACACACGCACGCACGCTAAATAAACAAATAAATCTAAGAAAATGAACATTTCTTTTTCTTTTTTTTTGGTTTTTCGAGACAGGGTTTCTCTGTGTAGGCCTGACTGTCCTAGACTCACTTTGTAGACCAGTCTGGCCTTGAACTCACAGAGATCTGCCTGCCTCTACCTCCCGAGTGCTGGGATCAAAGGCATGCGCCACCATGCCCGGCTGAAAATGAACATTTCAAAAGGGTGTTCATAAACAGAAAAGTCCCCAACTATCATGCTAATGCATTTCAAACACACAAACAGGCAGGAACTGTGCAATGGGGGAGAGTTTGCTTACCTCCAGCTTCCAAAAATGTGATGACAGCACTTCCGGACCTCTTGTCATAATCCACACTTTCCACTTCTCCACCTCCATTCCTGGACTTACAAAAGCTCAGCTCCAGCTTGTCTCTCGTCTGCTCCTCAGACAGTTCAGTGGGAATCCCCATAACGTTGATCTTCATTTTAGAAATGTCCACATGAACCTGGGAAAGCATTTCAGAGTCACCAGTACAAGTAAGAAAAATGCCTGTGTCCAACAGAATGGCCAAAGCTTTAGGGACTGTCCCACCTGGAATGTGACTCCTGTGTTTAGTGGGACAGGATGAGCAGTGACCTCCACAGCAGCATCTTCCATCTGCACAACATGCTTCTCCATCCTTATCACATTTTGTGCAACTGAAACATAATTTTAGAAGTAGACACTCATGATATTCTGAGAAAACTTCATGCTTTTTATTCAAGGACAAGTTATTGTCTTTTCCATTTTCTTCAATTCTGTTTTATTGTGTTTATTTGGGGTGTGTGCGTGTTTGTGTGTGTGTGTGTGTGTGTGTGTGTGTGTGTGTGTGTGTGTGTGTTTTCTTATGAGAGGACATTTGTGTGAAGGTCAGAAAACAACTTATGGGAATTGGTTCTCTTCCTCTGTCTACCAGGTGGGTCCTAGGGATGATACTCAGGTCATCAGGCTTGGCAGCGAGTGTCTTTGCCTGCTGAGTCATCTTGCTAGCCCCATTTTCTTCAGTGTTTTTTTTTCTTTTGGTTTTTTGAGACAGGGTTTCTCTTGGTGGACATAGTTGTCCTGGAACTCACTCCGTAGATCAGGCTGGCCTCAAACTCACATAGATCCTCCTGCCTCTGCCTCCTGAGTGCTGGGATTAAAGGTGACCTCTACCATGCCCAGCAATTACAGTTTCTGAACTGCCACATGGGTACTGGGATTTGATCCTGGGTCCTTTGGAAGAGCAACCAGTGCTCTTAACAACTGAGCCATCTATTCAGCCCCTCCATTTTCTTTAACTTTAAAATATTAAATTTTAACATTTTCCTCCCTTGGGATTTCCAATTTATAATAGTCTTATCTCCAAAATAGAAAATTCAATGTCACAATGTATGGCAAAAATGACAACATGGAAATTTTCAATTTCTAAATTTATCTTAAAGGGTGACTCTATCCTCCTCTCTTACAACATAACCCTAAGAATTCTGAAGATTCTTTACCCTTCTTGTCCAGCCACACACACTTCCTCTCCATACCAGAGAATTTCTCTTACACAGTAAAGCTCCATGAGAATTTTCCTGTTCTATAAACTAGGAACACTTTTTGTGAGCCAGTGTCATTTTTTACAATCAATTTTATCTTACTTTATCCTCTGTCAAGCTCATACATTAATAGCAACAAAGAAAATGATCTTCTTAGTCTCTGTCTTTCTGAGAATAATATATTGTTTTGCTTCTTCACAAACTCTTTAAAATGGGTACCCATGGTAGCCACCACAGAGCAATCTCGTTTCTCCACACAGATGGGAGAGGCTCTGTAATACAACCACACTAAACCCAGTGGAAGTTTAAGAACAACGCCATACTCCCTTAAAACCCATGTGGGTAGGTGTTTCTTCTTAATCGTATGCTATAACTTTATATAACACTCCAGCTGTTGATATGATATAACACTCCAGCTGCTGATATGTGGGGCCTCCTATTCTAATTTATCATGAAGATAAGAGATGTTTACTTCCTCTCTGTATGTTTATGACAACCAGGGAGCACACCACAGGCTGTGAAAGAAACAAGGCTGAGGGCAGGGCGTTGTTGGGTGGGAATTCAGGCTCACTGTACCACAATATGACTCTAGACTTTAGATGTTTTGTTTAGTTTTGCTAATGGCAACAGATGACAGTAACAGAAAACATCACTGAAGTAATCCTCATTATCCTCAAACCCCTAACATCTGGCAATCTGACTCAACAAAGAAGGCCCACTTGTATCCCAACTTTAGTGACTAGGACTGCGAAAGAAACTCCTGTTTACTTCTGTTCCCCTGGAGCTGTCCCTGGCGTGGGGACTTCACAACCACTTCTAGGGAGCAAACAGCATCAAGGCTGCTTCTGAAGAAACTCCTAACTCCAGCAAGGCCAGGTGACTGCCTGCCATGCAGAAACCTGCCCCACATCCTCCCTTGTATCTGCCGGTAACATCCCAGAGACTATCCATTCCCAGCAAAACCTCCCCTCAGCTGCGGGCATGAATCCAAGGTGAACAAAATCACCCTGTGGATGGAGGCCTCATCTCTGCTTGTCTTGACCTTCTGTATACTTCCTTTTAACATTTATTTCCAGGCCAGTGTGATGGGCCAGATGCCAGAAGACACAGGTTAAAATCACAGAATCTAAGCTTCAAAGGGCCCTGGAGATCACATGGGCCCATCCTGGAGTTTTGCAGTACCAGAGTACCAGTGGCCCGCCCTCAGGAATATCAGTCCAGTAGGAAGTGAGCTGTAGGAAGCTGTTCTCTAGGCTTCTATTTCCTTATCCAGAAAACCCCTCAAACACAGCAACAATGACAGCTGACATGGATATGTTGTGTGCATTCAATTCATGTGCTCATGAAGCTCACGAAGACAGGATATCACAAAACCTGTCATCAAAATCTGAGACTTACACAGCACTTAAGACCATGCCTCCATGAGGAGACGAAGCTGGCACTCAAAGCCAGATCCTCCTCATGAAGGAATCCAAGCCCTGAAGGGGCCCATACTTTTTTGAATGTGGCCAATATCAGGTTCCATTCAAACCTCTCATTCCTGGGCTCAGTCTAATCACTGGTTAACTGATTTACTAAATCTCATAAACATTCTCAGAATCTGTTTTCTTACAATCAAATACACCCAATAATTATTTTTGCTGTCCTGTATTTACAGAATTGTACAAGTATAAAATGAGATGTTTCAGTGAATAACCAGAGAAGTAGAGTGTTGAGGTAGTGTTAAGCATTCTAAATGTTAATTAACTGGTCCTGCTTGCTGTCTGTTACTTACATTGAATCTGATTGGTTAAATAAAATGCCGAGGCCTGAGATTGGGCAAAGACAGAGAAAGGTGGGACTTCCTGGGATTAGAGCAGGAAGCCTAGGCTTTAGAAAGAGGATTCAAGCATTCCAGCTGGGAGCAGCAGGAAGGAGTCACACACCATGTGTTAGAAAAAGGAACCTCATTCCACATGGCCAGGGACATCGGCATATCGTGGAGAATGGCAGTCCAAGGGGACATATGTATATATGGGGTCATATTTTGGTAACAGAATTAAGAGCTAGCTTAGATGGGCCAGGATTGCACAATTCAGGCCAAAGCTTGGTAAAATCCATGTGGTCCCTGTGTGCTCATTTTTAATGTCTGCTTAAAGATTAACAGCAGCAAATCAATTAACAATAACATAAATACTGGGTAAATAATTGCCATATTTCTTATTACATATGGCATCCAACTAGGGCAATTAGAATCCATGCTTTCAGTGTGAGAAGGCCCCGGGTGAAAACCGGTTTCCTAGCCAAGGAGCAGGGAACTGAACTCAAATGCATTTCAAAAGTGCAGCTAACTTAACAAAAGCTGCTGCCTTGCAGCAAAGGTGGAAAACTTAGCTCTCCTTACATACTAAAAAACTGGCAGCCTTCTAAACAGAGCTTGAGAGTAGAATTAACCGCCTAGATTAAAAATGGAGGAATTCATAATGCCTCAATATGTTTGGATTCCAATTGAGTTTGTTCCTCTTAGCATGCAATTGATTTTTACCCTGACAATTGTGATTCTGTGTATCATTTTTGAGAAAGTTCAGACTAGGATAGTCTTGAAGGAAAGAATTTACAGATGGAATGCTAAATTGCCAACAATGATAATGAAGGAAAGAGAGAGGCCTTTCCTGATAAATAATAGAAAATTGATGGCAGCTGGAGCTAAGAGCTCCCTGGGTACTAGGTGCCTGTCAGGAGTTTCTGGTATAGGGCTGCCAATGAAATGCAGCCAAAACTAGACTCTAAGGAATAATGAACAAAGCTTTAATTGCAGCATGGGATGGCATGGTTAGACATGCCAAGGCTTTTGGAATGTTGTTTCTTTGCTTGATTTTATTTAGATGTCTTTGATTTTCCTATATCAGGAGGTAGAAAAGATATTTTTCTGGTTTGGCATTGCTAAAACATAAGAGATTTTTGAAGATTTTGGGCAGATTTCGAAATGTCACTGCAGTTCAAAGTTACTCTCAAGGTTAAAGTGTTACTAAAATCTGGGATTTAAGCGAAGCATTTGAGCAGGGTGGTACTAGCACACGCCCTTAATCCCTTAATCCCATCACACTAGAGGAAGAAACAGGCAGATCTCTGGATTCTAGAACAGCCTGGTTTAAACAATGAAGGCAGGGCGGGAACTCTGCTGAGGAGATAAAGCTGCTTACTAAAGACAGTCTAGAATTTAAAAATGACACATTTTTTCTTGATGTTAAGTTTAATAATGTCCTTACTGATCTAATGGATAAATGCACATAATCTTAAATGTACGTAAAGAGAAAAGGGTCACAAGCCAGTCTTCTTAGGTGTGGGGCTCCCACTGGAGAACTGGTTTCAAGAGGCATTTTGCCCCTAAAAGAGATACATTAATCTCTGGGCATGAAGGTGCACGCCTTTAATCCCAGAACTTTGGAGGCAGAAGCAGGCTAATCTCTGTGAGTTCAAGCCTAGCCTGGTGCAAAGTGAGTCCAGGACAAGGATACACAGAGAAATCCTGCCTCAGAAAAACAAAACAAAACAAAAAGAAATATATTCTGTTAACCAATATAATGACCCAGAGTTAGGTTGGGGAAGAACTTGCAAACTGCATGCCTCCCACAGCCAGCAGTTAAGAAAAATAGCATATCATGCTATTTTACAGCAATCTCCTTAATAATGGTGTTTCCATGGGAGAATTGGAACTCAAACTAATACAAAATGGTTTAATTAAAATTATTGTTTAATAAGGGTAATTCAATTATTTAAATTCATACCTTGATCTCAAAACTTGGGAGACAAGGACAAAACAGGTTCCTTGTGTGTTCAAGGCCAATCTAATCTACAGAGCTCTACAGAGCAAATCAAGACAGCCCAAGCTACAAAGAGAAACCCTGTCTCAATAAGGATAGATATATCCACATAGAAATTAAATCTCCAAAGAAAGGAGAAAAGGAAAGACAAAATATATAAATGCATACCTTTGTTCCCAAAACATGGGACACAAAGACAGAGACAGATTGCTTCCTTTTGAGTTTGAGGCCAACCTAATCTACAAAAAGCCAGAACAACACAGAATAAACCTGTTTTAATCAATTAATACATGTATGTCAACTGTAGAGGAGAACACTTAAACTCCATACAGTCTTATGCTGTATTTTCAATTTAAAATAGATTTTATATATAGCATATATATGTAATACTATTACATACCATCCTTTCATATGGCATAAATGGAGACTTACAAATGTCTTTCTTCTGTTCAAACAAAGAACAGAAAATATTCCTTGATTGATTTGTGCATCCCGCACATCCAAGGCATTTTGGTAATTGCAGAACTATATGTTACTTGTGAGAAATTATATATTTTCAGAACCGGACCAGATTCCAAAGAAGACAAGATAAGTAACCCAGATGATCCAGCCTCATAGACTGCCTCAATAGCTGTTTCTTCAAAAATCTGCATCAAGAACAACTTCAAACAGCTTGCTGAGATGGCCCAGCCTCAAGGACTGAACTTTCGTACCAAAGTCCAGCTTTGAACTACAAATTGCTCAGAACATTCAAATTGCTGAGCACATAGAGACTGGACAACAAATGTTACAATTTACTTGCTTAACCATTTTTTTTTTTTTTACATTTTTATTTGGGCCCCTAAACACGTTTTCTGTGTCCCAATTCAGCAGGAAGCAGTTTTAAGAGAGCGATGTCCCATTCCCAAAAAATGGGGTGGAAGATTCTTTGGTCATTTGATGTGTTATAAATGTTTACGGGGTAATGGTTACAAATTGTTATATGGTCTTGTTAAGCATAAGTATAGAAAGTTAGACATAGAGATCACTTTCTTTTCTATATTCTTCTTTCTCTCTTATATAGGGGGGAAAGACTTGAAAAGAAAAAAGAGGGGGAATATATGTATATAATACAGAAATGATAAGATATAAGGATAGATTATTGAATCTGCTCTCAAACTCAAAACTATTTTTATTCTCAAATAAGGTTATTTTTGATACATTGGTATAGAATTTTGTATATTGATACAAAAATAAGATTAATTTTGATTCATTTGTATATAATTTTATATTTAGACACATATTATGTATATTTCAACTCTTGTATTGTGCCCATACAAATCATTTAAAAGTGTAGGTTTACTTCCGATCCTTTCATGGGTTGCTATTGCAATCTATTTAGGAGTCCGGATAATACAAGTTGACTGGCCAGTTGAGCTTCTGGTCATGTTAAATAATAGTCTTAATTTATCACAAAATAGGCTTAATAGGTTAAACAGATAGCAAATGGCTAAAATATACAGTTTGCTTGTTCAAAGATAGATAGATTTATAAATAAAATACTAGATGTCTTCAAAACCTTCAGAGGTATACAGAAAATGGCATTCAAAGATGTTTTTGTTATTTTAAGAATGGTTGAACTTAACACAGTCAGTTCCTGGCAGCTCCCATTTGACTTGGAAGAAGACAATGAGCATCAAAAAGAAATCTCCCATCAGGAGATAATTCTTCAGAAAGAAATCTCCCATCAGGAGATAATTTTTCAGAAAGAAATCTCCCATCAGGAGATAATTCCTCAAAAAGAAATCTCCCATCAGGAGATATTCCTACTGGGCAAAAATGCCCCTGCTCTCTCAACAGACTATATACAGTCCAAAGATGGACCAGAGCTCAATGCAGGTAAATTGATGGCCTGATTCTGCAAAGACAGAATGGGCAAATCTTATTTCCTGCCCCACAACTAAGTCTGTGAGATATGCTTGGCCAGAAGGCTGAAGATGATGCTCCAACAATATAAAGAGATATTTGGGAATGTCAAGGCAGCAAACTGTCATTTTTTTCTTTTTGGAAACTGTTCTTCTGTGCTTCCTACTCACTCAAATAATAACTTTATCCCTTCTTATGTACTTGATGGGGTTGAAGGCATAATAGTTATAAGATTTCAATTGAACTTGAGTTGTTTAGAATTTAAAAGGATATTTTCATGTCTAAATAAAATCTTTAGGTTTATAAATATAGGATATGATAGAAATTATTTAGGTTCAGATAGATAGATGATTTTTTCTTCTTCAAGATTTCCTGATACAAATAGGCTTAACATTATGTCTGTAACTTGTATATATATATATATGGTTTTCTTGATTGTTTCATATTTGTTCTTATTGTTTTTACTATATGAGTTAAAAAATTTAGCCTTTTTTTTTAGACAAAAGGAGGGAATTGTTGGGGTAGTGTTAAGCATTCTAAATGTTAATTAATTGGTCCTGTTTGCTCTCTGTTACTTACATTGAGTCTGATTGGTTAAATAAAATGCCGAGGCCTGAGATTGGGCAAAGACAGAGAAAGGTGGGACTTCCTGGGATTAGAGCAGGAAGCCTAGGCTTTAGAAAGAGGATTCAAGCATTCCAGCCGGGAGCAGCAGGAAGGAGTCACACACCATGTGTTAGAAAAAGGAACCTCATTCCACATGGCCAGGAACATCGGCATATCGTGGAGAATGGCAGTCCAAGGGGACGTATGTATATACGGGGTCATATTTTGGTAATAGAATTAAGAGCTAGCTTAGATGGGCTAGGATTGCACAATTCAGGCCAAGGCTTGGTAAAATCCATGTGGTCTCTGTGTGCTCATTTATAATGGATGGTTAAGGATTAGCCACCAAACCAATTAACAATAATATAAATACTGGATACACAGTTTAATTAGCCATATAATTTTTTAACAGTAGAGTCTGCTACTGTTCTATTTCTAAAAGTTTATTTATTCATTTATGTTTTTATTTGAGACAGGGACTCACTATGTAGCCCTGACGGGCCTAAAACTATGTAGGCCAGGCTAACCTCAAACTCACAGAGATAGATCTGCTCCTGCCTCCCAAGTGCTGGGATTAAAGCTGTGCACCACCATGCCTGGCAAGTTTTACTTCCTTAGAGTATTACTATAGTGTTCTAATATACTTATTGTCACTTAAGGGACATATGGACTAGAAAGAGGCTGACACTGGATATCCCAATTCCCATATTTTATTTCCAGAGTATATTTATTTGAATGTGTGATAAGCATGTATCCTTTAATATCAATGCATACATGACATTGTCAGTACTCCACATTGTTATACATATAGTACTATATATTATATATATGTATATATTATATCATTATATATTGTAGGTAATATACCCAACATATCTAACATACTTAATGCTTGGTTTCCTTCACTGTAAATTGATATTATCATATCTGCCTCAGAACACTACTATGAGGACAAGAAGAAACGGCAAACACACAGATTGTCAAGTGATAGCCAAACCTCTACAGAACATCTTTGAAGGTCAAAGTGTTTGCAAAAATGACGCAGTCAAGTTGCTGAAACCAGCCATACCTTCTTCCCTCTCAAAAGTGATAAGCGCTTGTCCTTTCTGTAGCTCATAAAGAATTTGTGAGCTCACTTGAAATGAACAGGAGCTTTTTGAGAACAGGGTGTCATCCTCGGGACTCTCCACTGAGGCGAATTTAAGCTTTCTTTCTGGTATATTCTCTTTAACCTAATTAAAACAAGATGTGCTTGATTAAAATCAAAGCAAGAAATAACTTAAGCCCTCCCAATGACAGACAGTATAATCTAGTCATCCAATAATTTGTTCTCCACTGACGTTAGAGCTTCGTGGGATATTGACTGTGGTCTTACTAACATCTGTAGTAATTGCTTCATCCCATGTAACTTCTCAGTAACTTAACCAAATGCTGATCCTTTAATGTCATTTTATAGATGAAGTCGTAAGTATATAATCCAATGTTTAAGGTGATCAATACTGTATGGTGTCCAGTTCCAAAGTCCCCATTGTTTACGTACATAAATACCTTTTAAATAACTGTACCAGCAATGTACAGTCTCACAAGGAAATTGCTAAAAATTATGGTTAGGTTCATTAAGGAAGCATGATACGTGAGGTATGTTTCAAGCTGTGCACACAGTGGGACTTCTTCTATTCGTTGGGTTCCATACACTCATGCAGCAAATCTTAGTGATTTTCACCCTACCCCCTCCTCTCATTTCACCTTCTATTGATGAAATCTTTTCTTCAACCCAGCAAGTCTCCTTCCTTTCCCATCTTGTGGTGACCTCTGAGGCTGATTAGTTTCTTGCCTGAGCATGGGTGGGAGGTCATTTACTGGAGCAAGGCAATTTATCAGTGGCTACACCACTGAGGAAAATGGCATACCCTCCCCTACCAACCATTAACAGTCAGTATACTTTCAGGGAGGGGTGGGGCCTCGTGGGCCCTTCCCCCATAGGTGGTGAAATATTTGACTCCCCAATCTTGTGAAGATAACCACATCTCCATCAAGTTTGTGATGGCCATGTCACAGATAGAAGACACCTTTTTTACTGCTTATAGCCTCATCCTCTGGCTCTTACATTTTTCCCACTCTCTCTTCAGCAACATTCCTTGAGCCTTAATATAGATGTTCCATTTAGGGCAAAAAAAATCCATGCTATGGGTAATTATTTTATGGTAAACTCAGATAATTTCTTTCTTTCTTTCTTTCTTTCTTTCTTTCTTTCTTTCTTTCTTTCTTTCTTTCTCTCTCTCTTTCTTTTTCAGAAGACTCCTGAGCTATATGATATGAAAATTGCCAAAGTTAAATTCCAACTCCTCCCAAATATCACAAGAACATATTGGGTTTGTTTGGGGTTTTCTTTGGAGGGGTGGGGGAGAACAGGATTTATGTAGCCCAGGTTGTCCTTGATCTCAGGATTCTCCTACCTTAGCCTCCTCAGCACTAAGATTGCTGACAAGGGCAAGTCACCATATCTAATCTACCCATCAACTCTTTAATCATTTTCACAATTTAAATGTATACAACAATGAAGCAAATATTGTCAACTACAATTGTAAGCCATAGAATAAAAGTGGGCAGTTATACTTACCTCTTTAAAATCATTGATATCAACAAATGTATAATTGTGCATAAATATACCAGTGAGTTATATGTGCACATACCCATCTCCCATGGTTATTTTACACAATGAAATAAATGTGTTATCGGAAAGAAACTGCAAGTAATCAATGGGTCTTTGGATAATTCTTAACACTTACTGAACCTTCACAAGGAATCGGTAGAGTTGTAGTTACAGTAGGGCTAACAACAAAACCATCTTCTGAGCCTGTGGAAAGGCAGAGTGTTTTCCAATCATGTGGAAACACACAATATTCACACCTTCTGATGCCAAGCATTTTCCAGAGTTAGAGAAAGCCAAAACTGTATCCCACTTTGGGTCTTCTGTTAAGTGGGTCCACTAGGCTGGTAGGTTTCCCAAGGCCTTTTGATCTGGCTGGAGCCGGACATGTAAGCAAATCCTAACAGTCTTGTGCCTGGTCACCCAGCTCATAACAGCAGGACATCCTATCTCCCAGATATACTTTCAGGGAAGGGTGGGAATTGTCATAAATAGTGGAAATTTCAATGCTGTAATAGCCTTGCTTATCAAGGAGAAACGGGAGTAAAAGCTTGTTAGACAATTCAAACACACGAAAATGTAGGAGAGACTTTAAATGATGCAGATTAAAATGTTTCTGACTAGTGGACTCAGAGATAAGACCTCACTGTACAGCCCCGGCTGGCCTGGAGCTTGCTATGGAGACCAGGCTAGCCTCCCACAGGGGTCCCCCTGACTCAGTCTCCTGAGCGCTAGGACTAAAGGTGTGTGTCCCTGTGTCCAGATTCTGCCAAACTCTTTAAACTATGAAGTTCATTTGAATTACTCCAGCACATTAGATGAGGACAGTGAGCGCAATCAGGGAGAAGACTGAATGTTTATCCCAAAAGTAATCTGCAATAAGCAAGGCTCTGTTTTTTAACTTTTATTAATTTTGTCAGGTTTTTTTTTTAAGTTTCATCATGTTGGCCATAGGCAGAAAAAAAAATGTGAATCACATGTATAATGCATGAAGTCATATGAAGCTAATACCCAGACACTAGACAGAACCACTGAAGTCCTCCTGGCTCCTCAAGGGTCTCATGTGCCTCCAGAGTGAACCACTACATTATTTGGAACATGCTTTATTTAAACGGAAGCACATAGAATGCCCTCTCTTGCCTCTTATGTATTGATGTCATGTTGCTACATTCATCCATGTTGTATACAATTGTTTGTTCTCGCTGTGGTATAGAATTTAATTGTATGGCTGTACAGTAATTTGTTACTTCATTCTACTATGGAAGAACACTTGGGTTATTCTCCATTTGGGGCTATTATATACAGTAGCCCAAGCTGGGCATGATACTCCTTTAATGCCAGGACACAGGAAGCAGAGGCAGGTAGATCTCTGTAAGCTTGAGGCCAGCACAGTCTACATGAGTTCGAGACTAGCCAGGACTGGTCTCAAAAACAAATAGTGGTGCTGAGTGGATATAATGCTTTAAAGTCAATCCTGTATAACTAAAACATTTTTTTCTGAAAAGTACATATCTATTAAAATAGAAATAGAATAGCAGCAGTACTTGGAATTCTCTGGTGTCCGACTGTAATTCAGCTTCAAGTTTTTTGATCTCCTCCTCTAGCCCACTGTTTTCCTTCATAATTTCATGAATTAATCCCTAGAAAAAATACGAAATAGTGAAAAAAAATTAAACATCTTTGAACTCCTTTTTCTAAATTAATTAAAGATGCAAATCCCCCTATCCTAAGCCTAGGCAGCCTTAGGACAGTCTCAGAATAAATATACCCACATTAACAGCTTACCATCCTATTCCATTGCCCAATGGTTCTTCTATTCCTACCAAGATTCTTTAGCTCTATTATATGAACAAAGAAACTGATATCTTCCATATTAGACATGGAAACTTTTATAATTATGGCAAGGAATGAGACTCAGACCTTCTGGCCTTAGCCAAATACTCCCTTCTATGCTATCTGCAGCCATAATATGACTTTCATTGCACTCTAATCTCAGACACTGAGGCAGAGATTATTTTCTTTTCTGTTTTATTTTGTTGTTTGTATTATTTTTTGTTCTGTTTGGGGGTATTTATTTACTTTTTTTTGCTTTTTTGTTTGTTTGTTTGTTTGATCAGCAATGATTCAAATAGTAACCAGTTGCTTTGTCAAATCAAACATACTTTGCTAACAGGTCTGAGAGTCTGGGCCTCTGTTCCCACTTAGGTCTCATCAGGTAATTGCTCACACTTTACTTCCTGATATTAACCCAGAAAAGAAGGAGCTGAAAAAACATTTTTGTAAGAAAAGAAATAGGAATCCAACTCTCAGTGTAAAGCTTTACAATAGAGCCAATGTAAGGATCTTTTGAAAAGCCAAACAGCCTTACGATGCCAAAGACAAAGAGCGCACCTTAAGAACGAAAAGACACAAATCATTCTTAAAAGAATCTACTAATTTTCCTTTTTACCTTGTTTTGTTCAGCTTTCATAACTTCTTTTTCTGGTGAGTACTCTTCACAAGCTTGCTTTACGTTGCCTTCATCAACATCCATGATTCTCTAATAAAAAAGGAAGGACTTTTAAAATAGTATGCTACACAAATTCAAGAAAAAAAAAAGAAATAACAGTTTTTACTCTTTTATGGAAGAAATGTGTCTTCTTTGCTTTTTTTTTCTATCATCAAAGTCTTGATTGTCAAGTGACTTACAACCAAAACGGCACCTATAATTTGAAGAACTTCACATCTCTCATTGTGTAGGAGAAAGCGAAGTAAAGGCGTATGATTAAGGTTTTTATTGTGAATAAGAGAGGGGGGATATATGGAAGCATCAGGAAGAGTTCAAAGCAGAGAGATAAAGTAGACTGAACAGAGTCAGCAGGCAGGACTCAGTCGGCCTGTGTCTTCGAGAGAGGGGAGAATAACAGGCGACAGAGACTTTAAAAGGCAGTGAGAATAACATGAGGGAATAAAAAAGGATATAAGAGGATGAGTAGCTTCAGGGAAGGAAGGCCCAATGGATGGGTGTGGGGGCCTTTGAAACATACAACAAGTACTTGTGAAGAGGGACTGAGGGAGCATGGGGGCCTGCATGGCCCTTAATTAATATGCTGATGGGTACCACAGGTGTATGCCAATTGTCCCTTTTGCCAGAGGTAAGGGAAATAAATGACTCCCTTAAGCAGACAGAACAGGCTGAGGAATGCTGGCTATTTATCTAAAGGCCAGAAATCCTCCAATAGTCCAGAGTGCGCTCATTTCCGGATATTAGGACTGCCTTCTGGAGTTTGGAGAATTGGAGCTTCCTTTGAAACTGACACTAATATATGTTTTAAAGGTTATTAAAAAACAACAACAACTTTGCCTTCAACTCAAGGATATACAGAAAACATCGGTGT
This sequence comes from Lophiomys imhausi, assembly GCA_907164525.1. Taxonomy (NCBI): domain Eukaryota; kingdom Metazoa; phylum Chordata; class Mammalia; order Rodentia; family Muridae; genus Lophiomys; species Lophiomys imhausi. The sequence continues at coordinate 1,854,451 of CAJQZJ010032097.1, forward strand.
TAACAGTCCTTGAAGATGCATCTCAATCATAATAATACGTTTCTTTTTTTTTTTTTTTTTTTTTAAAGGCTACCATTTTGACCTTCCAGACTTTTTGGTTAAATATTTAATTCACCTTATTCTGCTTCCAAATGTAGACACAAGAGAATCTTCTGATGAACACTTTATCTACAGACAGCTTCACCTGGCTTTCCACCAACTCTCCCTCTGGGTCAGTAAACCTAGGTGGGGGGGAAAAAAAAAAGCCCATACCTTTTAATAAACCCCAAGCTGAAACTTGGAGTTCTCCTTAACTAGAAAAACAGATACCTATCCCAGTACTCACTATTCACACCACCTGTGACAAAGTCATCAGTAGACAGCACAGGCGTTTTGGTAGGCTGCGTCATTACACATGCTGAAATGTCGTTTTTAACCCAGTTTCTATAGGAGATATTAAACTCTCTGTTAGATTTCATGCTATTTTACAATATAGTGACACCTATTAACACATCAATAGTTTGAGGCTGCTGGAGAGGTGGCTTAGAGGATAGACGCTTGTGACCAAGTCCGACAACCTAGAGAATGGACCTACACACATTGTCCTCTGCATACATGCTGTGGCACCTGCCCATGCACGCATGCACATACATACACACTTGCGCACACACACGCACACTTACACACACACACACGCATCAACACACAAAATAAATAAGAACATGTAATAAAAAAATAAATTAAAAGTTTGCCTAAGTATTCTGGCATCCACATTTCAGTATAATTGTTTTCCCCATGATTCTAAACAGCTATATGTTTACTCACTCTGAAAGGAATGTTTAAAAGAATGTTAAAGGAAATCCCATAAAGTTCACCTGTCTGGCGAAAGAGTCAAATGGCTCCAAAAGAAGTGAAGAAATCATGCTTACTCATTAAATTAATTAAAAAGAAAGATCCCAGATCAAAACAGTGGTAGATGCACATTAAAACCCTGCAAGCGAGAAGCTTTTCAAAGATTTTGAGTGGTTAAATTCTCAGCATTCTTGTAAGAGAAACAGAAAATTGACATTTTAAACTAAAATAAAAGACTAGGAAAAAAATTAGCCATGTCTTAGTTTACCCAGTGTGAATGTCAGAAAAACAAAGGATGGTGGCACATCCAGTGGTTTCTAACTCTGCTCTCCAATTAAAAAAAAAAACAAAACAAAACAAAACAAAACAAAAGCACCAAGCGGTGGTGGCACACGCCTTTAATCCCAGCACTCTGGAGGCAGAGGCAGGTGGATCTCCGTGAGTTCAAGGCCAGCCTGGTCTATAGAATGAGTTCTAGGACAGCCAAGGATGCACAGAGAAACTCTGTCTCAATAAAAAAAAAGAAAAAAGAAAAAAAAAAAAAACAAGCACACACACAAACAAGAAATAATGGTTGGCTCTAAGTGTAGGACAGGAAATACACAAGATAAGTCTGGTATATCTTGAGGTGACAGAGAGTTTAAAGGCACCTTTAAAAATATGACAGGAAAAAAAAAGAAAATAAGCACCTCCCAAAACAAAAGCAAAAACAAAAAAATATAATAGGAAAAAAAAAAAAAAAAAAAACAAGTAAAGCAGCTCCCAGTGCTCAAAAGTCCCATACAGGAAATTGATCAATAAGGGTGACACATGGGGAATGCAAATAGGGATTTCCCCAAAACTGTCCTACAGAATAAAAAAGGAAGAGATTACGAACTCATTCCACAAAGCCAGCATAACCCTGATACCAAAACTGGTTAAGGCACACAGAAAACAAAAGGAATCTATAGACCAACATCCCTAGAGAACACACAAGCAAAACTTCCCAACAAAGTACTTGCAAACCAAATTCAAGAACATTTAGGTCGCTGAGCATGGTGGCACACGCCTTTAATCCCAGCATTTAGGAGGCAGAGGCAGGTGAATCTCTGTGAGTTCGAGGCTAATCTGGTCTACAAAGTGAGTCCAGGACAGCCTGTCTTGGAAAACAAACAAGGAACAGAACATTAAGATTGCATATCACAAGTTAGCTTCATTAGTCCAATATACACAAACCCACCAATGTGACACAGCATGTAAGCAGACTTCCAGCCAGAAGCCACATGATCATCTCAATCAGTACTGAAAACCTTTCAACGAAAGTCACTCCTCCAGTATAAAGGCCTGAAGAATCCAGGAATAAAAGGAATATGCCTCCACATATAAAGGTTAAATGCAGTAAGCCTACGATTGGCATTATATTAAATAGAGAAGAACTCAATGTGTTGTCTCAAAAATCTGGAGCAAAACAAGGATGCCCCCTCTCTCTGTTCCTACTTAGTACAGTGCTGGAACATGAGTCACACAAAAAGGATGCAAACATGAAAGGAAGAAGTCAAAGTACCCTTAGTTTCATATGGCATGGTTGCTTATTAAAAACACCCAAAAGACTCCACCAGAAAATTCTCCCAAGTGATACAGTGGTTCTCAACCTGTGGGTGGTGATCCCTTTGGGGGTCACATATCAGATATTTACATTACAATTCAGAACAGTAGCAAAATCACAATTACAAAGTGGCAATGAAATAATTTTATGGTTGGGGACCATCACAACATGGGGCCATTACATGAGGCACTGTATCGAAGGGTTACAGCATTGGGAAGGTTGAGAACCACTGATCTCATACGTAATTTTAGTGAAATATCAGGATATACACATTAGTAGCTTGCCAGGCATGGTGGTACACACTTTTAATCCCGGAACTCAAGAAAGAGAGGTAAGGAGGATCTGTAATAGCTGGAGGCCAGCCTGCTCTGTGTAGTGGCTTCTACCCAGGGCTGCACAGTAAGACCCTATCTTAAAAAGTAAATATTTAAAAATTCATCTCTTCTGTATACCAATGACAAACTGTCTAAGGAGGGGGGGAGAGAAGGAGGGAGGAAGGGAAAGAGAGAGAGAGAGCACCCACAGCAGTTAAAAATAATACCTAGAAATAAATCTAATTAAGGACAATGAAACTTTGAAACATCAAACAAACAGATGAATAAGACATTTAAATATGAAAAGTCATCTCATGTTCATGTATTAGCAGAGTTAATTTGAGAAAATGACTGTGCTACCCCCAGATTCAATGCAAGTTTTCACCAAAATTCCACTGATACTCTTCACAGAAAGAAAACAAGAATCCTAACATTCAGGCAAGCATCAAAGGACACAAATAGCCAATGTAAAGAAAGGACAATACAGGATGCATCACAGTGACTGATCGCAAACTATAGGGCAAAGCTATAGTAACAAAAACAGCACAGTATTGTCACCAAAACAGTTATGTGGACAAATGCAATAGAATAAAGAACTCAAAAACAAAAAAACCCACACAGTCACAGCCAACTAATCTTTGACAAAGGTGTCAAAAACATACATCTCCAAAAAGAAAAAGGAAAAAGAAAGCTTCTTCCATAAATGTTGCTCGAAAAACTGAATGTCCTCATGAATGAAATTAGGTCCTTATGTCTCACCCCACACAATAACCAATCCAAAATAGATCAAAAGCCTAAATGTAATATTTGAAACTGCTGGAGGAAAACTTATGCAAAATTCTTTTGATACAATACTAGACTCAAGAATATAAGAAGTTCAAGGTCAGCCTCAGCTACATACATACTAAGTTCAAGGTCCTGAGTTCAAGTTCCAGAAACCACACTATGGCTCACAACCATGTAAAATGAAATTGGTGCCCTCTTCTGGTCTACAGGAATATCTGCAGACAGAATACTGTATACATAAATAAATAAATAAATCTTTTTTAAAGAAGAAGAAGAAGAAGAAGAAGAAGAAGAAGAAGAAGAAGAAGAA
>CAJQZJ010032097.1:1890848-1906165 GCA_907164525.1 Lophiomys imhausi
ACACACACACACACACACACACACACACACACACACACACACACACACAAACTTTTTTGTTTTGCTGGGTCTTGCTGTTGCTGTTTGTTGTTTTTAAAGACAGACATGATGTGTATCAGGATGTGACCTTGGTTGGCTCAGAACTAGCTACACACCCCAGGCCGACCTCAACTCCTAGTTCTATCCATCTCTGTCTCCCAAATGCTGGGATTAAAGGTGTGGACCAAAGTGCCTGACCAACACAATAAATATAATTTTAAATTTTTAAATAAATGAACATTACTAAAGCAAATAAAAAAAAATCTCACAACGATACCCTCCTCCTGCTATTCCCACATAAGGGCAGGTTTGGTGTATGAGATAAGCAGCAGACAGCAGAGGAGAGCTGACGTTGCTGCTCAGATTACATCATAAAAGACTGACTTCCTACTTGGGTGCGTGTTCTCTCTCTCCCTTCCTTTCACCGTGTGTATGTGTATTTATCTCTCTTGTCTCGCTCTTGTCTTTCTCCTTTCTCTCTCTCTCTCTGTCACTGTCTCTCTTTCTTATCTCACTCTCTCTCATTCTAGGGAAGCCAGCTGTCTTATGAGGATACTCAAGCATTCAGGGGAAAGCCCCACTGGGAAAGAATGGAGAGTCCTAAGCCATGGCCTATGAGGGATCCATGGCAGTCATTCCCTGTGTGCGTAAGCTTGGCAGTGGGTTCTCCAGGCCAACTTCTGCTCCAAGATGACTCCAGGCACAGCCTATGACTTCAACACAGACCAGGAGCCAGAACCACCCATTTACGACACTCCTGAATTTCTGGCCTTCAAAAACTGTAAGAAATAATAAGTGTAGGCTTATTATTTATTATTATATATACAAGCTGCTACTATGTTTCAGAGAATAATTTTTAAGATTGTGATAAATAACTAATAGAATTCAATTATACAAAAAAATAAATTTACAAGACTAAATTTCCAAAACTCAATTAGATGTTTACAGAACAAAAGTGTTATGTGTGATCCAAAAAAAGTAGGAGGTATTTTTTTATTGCAAAAATTGTTAGCCTAGGTTCTGTAGAGAGCAGAGGAGGGACACGGATAAACTAACAGTCAGTCACTTGGGTCCTACTGTCTATTGTCATCTTTGCCAACATGCTGAAGGCCCAGCCATGCATATTATGAGACAGGCAGAAGGATGGTCTTTGTTCATGTCTAGTATGAGGCTCTGGTACGAGGCTTAACATGCATGGGCACCTCAGAAACTATTTTGTCTGACTGTGGTTCTACCAGATACCATGTAAATGTTTTCAAAGATCCCGACAAGGGCTGTTACAGGCACACATTTGGTCTTTACTCTTTGTTACTTTGCTTTCTTTTTTTTTTCTTTTTTTTTTTCCTTTTAGAAAACTGTATTATTTTTATGATTGCTGGCATAAAATATCCAACACAAACAACTTAACAGACAAAATGTTTCTTTTTGGCTCCCAGGTTCAGAAAGTTTCACCCCATGGTTGCTTGACCCCATGAACCCCAACAGTAATGCTGACTGGGGGAGTATGTACAGAGCAGAGGCAACTCAACTCAGAGCAGACAGGTAGCAGAGAAAGGAATGAGAAGAGAGATAAGATGCTCAAGGACCCCATCACACACACACACACACACACACACACACACACACACACACACTTAAAAATAATATATTTTAAAATGTCTTCATTTTGCCTTTGAAATGCATATTCAATGCATGTTTTTAATTCCCCATTTCTGAAAGTTTCCCTTCTTCCTGTATTAAACAATTAATTTTTTCCTATGAGGAATAGGAAATGACAAGGATCCAACAGTATGCAGATTAGACCGTTTTTACCCATTTTTAGATCCTCTCTTCTATTTGTTTATTTATTTTTTTAATATTTGTGGTGCCGGGCATAGTACGCAGGGTCTTATGCATGCTGGGTGGTCGTGTATTTTGAGTTGCATTCAAGTTCATTGATCCTTTTCCGTTTCAGGCTGCTGTCAAACCCATCAAAGTGACTTATTAAATATTTTTAAAATTTATTTTTACTTTGCATGTGTGTGTGCCCCCGTGCCACAGAGCTCATGTGGACATCAGAGAAAAATTTGTGGTAGCTCTTCTTTTACACAATATGTCTTCTCAGGCATGTAGAAAACACTCTTACCGATGAGCCATCTTGCTGGCCCAAATTGATATTTAAAGATTTATATACATTAAAAATTAATATATAAATATGTCTACAACTATTAAAAGTTTAGATGTATTTATTTTGTGTTTTTGAATGTTTTGCCTGCAAGTATGAAAGTGCACAGCATGTGTGCCTGATACCTGTGGAGATCAGAAGAGGGAGTTAAATGTCCTGAAAGGGGAGTTATAGTCATGAGCCTTCATATGGGTGTTGGGAACTGAATCCACGTCCTCTGCAGGAGCAGTCGATTTTTTTTTTTTTTTTTTTTTGTTTTGGTCTGGTGTTTTGTTGATGTTGTTGTTGTTTTTCGAGAGAGGGTTTCTCTGTGAAGCTTGGCTGTCCAGCTCACTCTGCAGACCAGGCTGGCCTTGAACTCACAGAGATTCCCCTGCCTCTGCCTCCCAAGTGCTGAGATTAAAGGTATGAGCCACCATACCCAGCAATTACAGTCAGCTGTGAACTGGCATATGGGTGCTTGGATTTGAACCCCGGTCCTTTGGAAGAGCAGTCAGTGCCCTTAACCATCGAGCCACCTCTCCAGTCCCAGGGGTTTGTTTTTTTTTTTTTTTTTTTTTTTTTTAGAGACAGTGTTTCTCTGTGTAACCCTGGCTGTCCTGGCACTCTCCCTGTAGACCAGGCTGGCTTCAAACTCAGAGCTCTGCCTGCTTCTGCCTCCAGAGTGCTGAAAGTAAAGGTGTGAGCTACCACTGCCAGGTCCAAAGTCTTGTTTTTGATGCCTAGACTCCTGTTAATCCCCCAGGCTCATGTTCAGCTTTGATCTCCAGCTGGTGGGACTATTCTGGGAGGAGGGAGAAACTTTAGGGGGTGTGGTTTAGCTGCAGGAAGTACGTGTGTGTGTGTGTGTGTGTGTGTGTGTGTGTGTGTGTGTGTGATTATAGGTCTCTATGGAAACCAGAGGTGTTGTATCCCTTAAGCTGGAGCTACAGGTGAGTGTTAACAGCCTAGTATGGTTACCCAGAACTGAGTCTGGGTCCTCTATAAGAGCCATCTCTTAACTTAAGGGTTCTCTTAACTGCTGAGCCATCTCTCCAGCTCCCAAACTAAGACATTTTTCAAAAAAACATAGAGTAAAGAATTTGTCTCCAACACTAAGAGAAATTCTTCAAGTTAAAATCTGAGGAAAATGTTATCACATGAAATTCTAAGATTCAAAGAAAAAATGTAGTACACCTTAAATGTAAAATGATTAGGTAAATAAAATGTAAATTGGTATCCTAAATTGCATGCATTACTTTTATATTTGCTAAAATTTATATGCAGCCCACAATGCATTATTATTTTATCTATATATAATAAATAATAGTAAATAATAAATTAGCAATGTATTATAGAAGTAACATACATGTCAACCAGAGCACCAAAAAACCAAAGTAATAACAGAGATGCTGCCCAGTTATAAGATTATAATATTATGCCAGGCAGTGGTGGGCCACTTTAATCCCTACACTTAGGAGGCAGAGGCAGGCAGATCTCTGTAGGTTCCAGGCCAGCCTGGTCTACAGAGTGAGTTCCAGGACAGCCAGAGCTACACAAAGAAACCTGGTCTCAAAAAAAATTATAACATTGTTTTAAAGAACAAAATAGTATTTGTAGTCAGTGACAAATTAGAGACTGTTCTTATAATCTCAGCAACACTAAATTAGCACTAAAAATGGATACGTAGAAAACATGGCAATAGAAAGGAACAGAACATTTTAAATTAGTTGATATCACCCAAGAGAAAGCAAGAAAAGAAAAACAGAGACAAGGAACACGTGGAGAACAAATAAAGACTGTTCATTAAAACCTTACAGATGGGAAATTCCATTTAACAGGAGTGTACTGTACAAGCCATCGACGGAATAAGAGTGTGAGCCTGGCAGGGGAAGGAAGACCCAACTGGGTGTTATTTACAAGACACAGAATTTAAGTTGGAGATTGTGGCCTGTGCCTGTGGGACACTGAGTCAGGAGGATTCCTGCTAGTGTGAGGCCAGCGTGCACTACAAAGGGAGACCCTGTCTCTTTTTAAGGATGTTTTGCATGCAGGTATAGTGCTCTTAACCTGAGTCATCTCTCCAGCCCAAAATAAAACACCTTAAGTAGCACACGTCCACTAAGGGCCATAGTCCTAACTATTCCATTTGCAATAGCAGCAACTGCAAACAACGCACTGTGTATTGAAAGGTATTCACTATTGCAGCACAAATCCATCCAAAAACTTAGTGAACTAAAGTGTGTATGATTCCACAGTTTCTGTGCATGAAGAATCACTTAAGTGCTGGCCATGGTGGCACCTTTAATCCCAGCACTCAGGAGGCAGAGGCAGGCAGATTTATGTGAGTTCAAGGCCAGCCTGGTCTACAAAGTGAGTCCAGGACAGCCAGGGCTACACAGAGAAACCCTGTGTGGGAAAAAAAAAATCACTTAAGCACCTCTTGAAGATCCTACTTCCTTTTTTGGTGTATTTCACATATTTATACTGTTTTTGTAGTATTATTTGCCTGCATGCATCTCTGCATACCACAGTGTGCAGTGCCTGCAGAGGCCAGAAGAGGCCATCAGGCCCCTGGAACTGGACTTATAGACAGCTGTGAATCACCTGACACGGGTGCTGGGAACTGAATGTAAGTCCTCTGGAAGAGCTTCCAGAGCTCTTAACTGCTCAGCCATCTCCTCAGCCCCAAGAACCCACTTCTTGACACATGACACTATTAATAGCTAATACCTTTAATACTCTCTACTGTTGCAATGGCAACAAATTTTCATTTTGCAGATCAGATGCTCAACCCACAACAGAGTATCTGCTGTCCAGGACTATGAGGAGATCTCTCAGGTAGTGGAAATCGTCAGGGTCTTCATTTGTCAAAACTCATTGAACTGAGGGCCTGCTAGATCCTCAGCCAGTAAAGGTGTTTGGCATCAAGTCTGATGACTTCAGTTGGATCCCTGGAACCCACAAGATGGAAGGAGAAAATCAACTCCCAAAAGTTGTCCTCTGACCTCTATATCCACTGTGGCCCACACACCAGATAGATAAACGTAAAGATAAAAATAGTTTAACCCATTGAGCTGAACATGTAATGTCTAGGTATATATATATATACCTGTATATGAAATATTCAAAGGCAACGGCTAGTGATGGTGCACACCTTAATCCCAGCACTCGGGAGGCAGAGGTGGATGGATCTGTGATTTTTGAGACCAGCCTGGTCTATAGAGTAAGTTCCAGGACAGCCAGGGCTCCATAGAGAAATCCTGTCTCAATAATCCAAAATTAAATATATATATTTACATATATATACAAGTGAAATATGAAATTAATAAAGAAAAAGAAGTCTATAAAGAGCAAGCCTGTTGGATTTCTTAAAAATGGAAATTGTAGTTTCAATGCTGTTTTTTTTTTTAGTCGATGTTAAATAAATTAAGACAAAATGATACACTCGTCATCTTCTCCCTAGATGGGAGCCCCAACACTGTGCAGAATAGGTGAGGAGGAGGCTGGATCACAGAGAAAAGCTGTTAAAGCTGTGGTGTGCTGGACCTTTCCTTACAGGGCTCTTCCTGTGCTCCCAATGTGGGAACACTCCATAACGTAGCTGTGGATCACCATTACTCACAGGGTGGGTGTTTCATTAGCACTCTGGGAAGGAACTCGAAGACAAGGTTAATAAAAGTATGAGAAATCTAATAATAATTTTTACCTCAGAAGAAAATATACAGATTTGTATGACATCATGTCTGGCTAAAATATAGGAACAGGAAGAAGGAGACAGATTTTTCACAAATAATAAATGGCACCAGTCAACGACCAAGTAGAATAAAATGTTATTTTCCTGCACCTTCTCACTTTTATAAATAGAAAAGTCACATGGGCACAGAAGCCTATACAGCAAGGGTTGCAACCAGGATAGGTTCTGTCCCATGCATCTTAAAAGAATGGTGCCTAGCCGGGTGTGGTGGTGCACCCATTTAATCCCAGCACTTGGGAGGCAGAGGCAGGCGGATCTCTGTAAGTTTGAGGTCAGCCTGGTCTACAAAGCAAGTCTAGGACACCCAGGGCTGTTACACAGAGAAACCTTGTCTCCAAAAAACAAAAAAAAAAGAATGTTGTCTTATTTCACTGAAGTATAAAATCACTTCCAGGAATAAAATTCTTCCTAAAAATTTTCTCTGTCTTCTTCCCTATCCTATCTCAACTTCCTCAGTATAAAAACACTTTTTCCTACTCAAAGTAGTAGTTTACTGTAGGTCAAAATAAGGCTTTCTCTGTATTAACATATAAGTACAAACACATAAATATGGAAAAATGAATAAAAAGCAATTCGATTTTTATTCAAGATATAACTTGACGTTAATTTCTGTCCTCATAATGTTCCAAGCATAAGGATGAGCCAGTTTCAGACTCCTAATCATGATTTCTGGCTCCGTTGCTCCCTAGGGCTGCGGGGTAGAGCAGTTTCTCTGCTGTTGCTCTGCAATCTTCATCTTAATTGCCTGTCTAGCTTCTAGACAGCAGGGCTGGCTCTCATGAGTGTCTTATGTGTTTTTGTTTGCTTGTTTGTTTGTTTTTTTTGGTTTTTAAAAACAGGGTTTCTCCATGGAACAGAGCCCTGGCTATCCCGGATTTGCTTTATAAAGCAGGCTGGCCTCAAATTCACAGAGGTCCGCCTGCCTCTGCCTCCCGAGTGCGGGAATTAAGGGCGTGTGCCCCCACTCCCGGTTGAGTGTCTTATGTTCTAGTGTGCATTAAGTTGGGCACACAGGCCCCTACATTTGCTCAGGAAGCCTGCCACGCCCTAAGCCCTGCACATAGACACCCACTTCTTAGTTGACAGCTGTATGCCCACACTTGAGAATTCCATTACTGACAAGGAAGGGAGGATGAACAGGGAACATCAGTGAACAGAGCTGTCTGCTGACCACTAAGAACGCAGTCAACAGTGCCGGCTGACCCCCAAGAGCATAGCCACGTCATAACATTATTCCAGTGATACCACTTACTAACAAGTCTGCACCACCCTAAGCAACGGCTAGGGGAAACGCCTGCTCGCTCTCTCTGTCTCTCAGAATCTCATCGACATGGTGGGAAAGGAATGGAAAGGGAAATTTCAAATGTGCTCACGCACAGAGAGGAAGGAGGATCACGAATAGCAGGCAAGAAATGGCACAAACAGACCTGGATAACTGTCTTCTCCACGAGAGAGGAAGCAGAAACTAAATTTTGGCATGGAGTTGAGAGTCAAGATGAGAAGGAGCAGGCAGAAATGGCTGCCAAACCCTTGAAACACCCAGAAGTTAGAGACACAAATTGTCTTTGAATGTAAGAAGCAGATGATGTGGACAACACGACTGACTGATGGTTGACCTAAAGGTAGTCTGTGGTATTATGTTTCAGGTTTTCATTTTTGCTGCTAGTTCTTGGATCGTGACTCTGACCTACCTGTCTGTCAGGGGGTCGTGTGACCTTCCTCATTCCTGGTTGAGAGGACAGCCTTAGACAAGAAAGGGAGACTCTCCACACATAGGCTTGTTGAGTTTCTGCACTATCTTCCAAAAACATTGCAGTAAGTGCCTCATAAAACCCCCCAGAGAACAGGGTTTGGAGAGCTTCCAGTCAAGCTCACAGAAGTTCTTAGAGGTTGGAAGGCATGGGAGCTCTGAGCTCCTTTTCCCGTATCACCCTCTGCATCGCTCCATCTGTGTCCTCTGGTAGCTCCTTTCCAATAAAACAGTAAGCCTGGTTTCCCAGTGTTCTGTGAGCCACTGGCACAAATTAGTTCAGTGCAGGGTGTGGTTCAACACCGGAAGTTCAACACATCAGTGCTACTGTGGGAATGAGCCCAGTTTGTTCCGTGTGTCTGGAGATGCTTTTAAAAGATAAATACGTTGCTAAGATTGTAGGTGTACATTATGTTGCATGAAATGTTAATAATTAACATTGATACTTATTTTGATAATATTGATACTTACTGATTACCAGGGTGGCAGAGTTATCCCATAACCCGCTATTGATAAATAAGCACACAGAGACCTGTTAGAATTATTATAAGCCTTATGCACTGGAGCTGGGCAGAAATTAGCCCTCTTAGTTAACTTTCCACTTCCCATTCCAAACCACAAACACTTGCATGTTCCAATTGGTGTGGTCCCCCGAGAAGGTTGCTCCCGGCCACATTTCTCATCCTCCATCTTAATCCATGGAGGCTCTTCTCCTTCTCATCTCCTTTGTTTCTTTTCTTCTCTCTCCAGTGATCTTCTCACCAAAAGCCCTCAAACGTTAGCTCCACCTACCTCTCTCTCTGCCAGGCCAGACCAAGATAACTATTTAACCAGTCAGAGATGACTTGGTAGGCAAGCTTACACAGCATCACTTGGTGTGCGTGACAATGTCCTCACCTGGGGTGTGGCCAGACCTTATGGGCAAGCAGTAAATAATAGTCAGTTACATTGCATCATAAGGCAAACCACAACAAGATTACATGTGTTTCATTAAGAATTAGGGTATTGTAGATGTACACAAGTTTGTTCTAAAATTGATATGAGCTGGTACTGATAGATATTCCTTAGTAACCAATATAAAAGTCAAATAAACACTACCTTTTGTCATTTTTGGTTTTTTTTGCTGGATTGGTTTTGGTTGGATGGATGGTTGGTTGTTTGGTTGGTTGGTTTTGGAAAGGATCTTGCTTTATAACTTATCCTGGCCTCGGATCTACGATCCTTCTACCTCAGCCTCTTGAGTCCTGGGATTACAAGCATCCACCATTATATCCAGCCTAGTTGTTCTATTTATACTCATTCTTCAAATGAATGGGGTCCGAAAGTGAAATTGCTGTTTATTCATAGACTGCATATCATGAAAGTGCTTTACCCTGAATACATTGCTCAAGCAATAAGATGTGCCGTGTCCTATATACAGGACAGGTGCAAGATCTGAACAAAAACACTCAACCTCTCTACAGCAATGAAAAGACCACAGGGAGGCCAGGGAGGCAGGATCTTCAACATGCTAAACATTCACAAACGTTAGCCAACAATTCCACGTCTAAGAACAATTTTCCATTCATGAAAGTGTTAACCGATCTTTTAAATTATTATTTATCACTTATTTATTACTAAATTCACTTATAACAAACACCAACAATTTCTTATCTATTAATCCTATATATTCCTACAACCCATTTAACCTAACCACTAAACCTATTGATAATTATAACAACTACTTTCATAACCTTTTAGAATGATACAGTCTCTGGGGCAGGTCCTCAGTCGTCAGGAACACAGTCTTTGTTGTAGATTCTTTAACGCACTTAGCAGTCCTTTTTCTGGATCTCTCAGATGTAGGTTCGTCAGGGTAAGTTGGTTATTGTAGTCTCACCTTAAATAAGGCTTCATGCTTTCTTCTCTGTGGGAGACCCCAGCCGTCTGTAGGCCAACTTACTTCTTTTGAATCAGGAACTCAGCTGCTCTGCCTCAGTCCTTAAGCCAGGCACAATTTCCTTTAGGCCACTGTTCGGACCTATCAAACCCCTCTAGGCAAAAGCTGAGCCACAGGGTCCAGTCCTTGGCCTTTTGGTGCCTTGCTCAGACTTTCTTTGCTCACCGGCTTCTTTCTGCTTCAGGGAGAGAGCTGGCCATCAATGGCCAGCCCTTTTTTCAGCAGGACTCTTGGAGCTCTCTAGCATCAGGGGCCTCTTCTTTTTCTGGGCTCCATGCACTGTCCTTAAATAGGAGGAACTCTGTTTCAGCTTAATTTGGGCTCTGCCCACTTAGCAGCTGAAAACAATGTCAGGCCAGATACTTTGTTTCTTCAAGTCTATTGAGTCTTTCCTGTTTTTCCTGACTTCAACCTTGTTTTTCAGTCTATTAAGTCTTTCCTGTTTTTGCTGACTTCATGCTGATAATGCTCTTCAGGCCCCGAATTAAGAGACAGTATCAGAAACTCCTATATATTTTCTAAATCTAATTTATCTAACACCTACAAAAGTGCATTTGGCAATAGATGACACAGCATAGCCACATTTGAATAGTACTAGGAAAACGAATGACAATAACCTGAATTCAGAAGTGAACTGTGTGTTCACTCAAAACCTGAAGGAAGTGTTGATATGTACTGATATGAAAAGGTCTCCAAGCTATGGTGGATAAAGAAGAGCAGGTCACAGGGTGTCATGGATAAGATTATATGTATGTAAAAATCCATATCAATGAATGTATGAATATCTATGTAGGAATAAAAAGTCACAGACAGATGTGAAAGGACACACATCTAGCCACTAGCGAAGTTAACTGTGGAGTAGGAATGGGATCTGGCGAGCGAGGTTGGACAATAGTCCTTTCATTTTTCCTTCATAGATACCTATACTGCTAGGTAATTTTTTATTTCCATACTGAGTAATGACATCAGGACCCTTCTCAAGCTAGGCAAGCCCTAGGGCGCGGACCTAATCTGCAGCCCTTTCTGTTTTCCTTTGAAATAAGGCCTTGCTCTGTCGCCCAGGCTGGCCTATTGCTATACCCCTGTCTCAAATTCGTGAGTCCTGCAATTGAAAGCATGCACCAGCTATGAAATTATTTTTAAAATAAGATCGGGGTGTGGGGGTTGTCGGCACAGAGTTTCATGTAGCCCAGACTGGTCTCACACTTGCTATGCAGCTGAGAATGACCCTGCATTTCTGATTGTCCTACCTCCACCCTCCCAACTGCTGAAACTACAGGTGTACACCACAGTACTGGTGCTAGACATACGCATGCATGAGGCCAAATATGTGTGGTCTCATGCATTCTAGATGAACACTCTACCAACTGAGCTACGTCTCTAGTCCTCCTGTACTACTTTAGTATTTTCTCTCTCCCTCTTTCCCTCCCTCCCTCCCTCTTTCTTTTTGTGTATGTATGTGCTATGTATGTATATGTGTATGCAAGTTCATATGTGTGAGCACACATGTAAGGGGGTGTGCACAAACACATGTACTAATGTGCCTATGGAGCTGTGAAGTTGAAGGGTATCTTCTCCGATGGCTCTCCACTGTAACTTCCTTGGTTTTTGTTTTGTTTTGTTTTTGCTCTTTTGGTTTTTCGAGACAGGGTTTCGCTGTGTAACCCTGGCTGTCCTGGACTCGCTCTGTAGACCAGACTGGCCTCAAACTCAGAGATCTGCCTGCCTCTGCCTTCTAAGTGCTGAGATTAAAGGTGTATGCCACCATGCCTGCTTCTCCACTGTTACTTTCTGACCCAAGGTCTTTCATTGGAACTAGAGGTCCCTTTTCTGTGCTCTGCAAGAGTCAGGATTACAGGCAGCTATCACACCTTCCCAACTTTTATTTGAGTTCTGGGAATCTGTGCTCAAGTCCTCAAGCCAGTACAGGAAAAGCTCCACCCACTGAGCCATATCCAAGCCCCAGTACTTATATTTGACAATACTGCATCTGCATATACTTCCACACATGGTAGGTATCCCTGTGTTAGATTAAATTGCTGCCAACGTGTAAAAACTCTTACTGTTGTCCATATAAAACACAGCTCTCACTTCAAAGGGAACAAGAGTTTATTCTTGAGCCAAATATGTGTGACCACAGTTCCTCACCCCCCACCCCCATCCCTGGGAATACAGATTCAATTTGCTCCAAATAACATGTTCCAGTGTGGAAATCATTTCATGGAATTTTTATACTTACAGAATAAAAGAAAGTCACAAAACCAACCCACTTTTCAAATGCATTGCAGGGGGTGGTAGCTAGGGAGCTTACAACAAAATGGAGAGATCTCTGCTACAGGTTTCAGACACTATCTAATGACAATTTTAGCTTTTGGGTTCGTGGAAGCCAGCAGTTTGTTAACATATTCCATAGGTTTACCTAATAGTCACTGGGATGTTAGAGGTGAGCCATGAGTGGGTATGAAATGGCTATGAAAAGAGAATTTTGGCTCTGGATCTGCAACATTCCAATGCCCCACAATCACCAACATCTAATCAGTCATCAGTCCTGTAGGGTCTTTCACACACAAAGGTGTGACTGTTTTTTTTTTTTTAATAGGAACTTTAGGTCACATTATTAGACTGTAAACCTAATTGGATTGTTTTGTTTAGCTGAATCTGTAGGAATGACATAATATTGTTAGTCTGAAATTTTTATTTTGTGGCTATTTTATTGGACACTTTAGAATTGTGCTGTTTTCGCTGGGCAAGGTAGCCCACACCTTTAATCCCAGCACTCGGGAGGCAGAGTGAGTTCCAATCCAGTTTGGTCTACAAAGAGTGTCCAGGATGGCCAGGGCTATTACACAGAAATATCCTGTCTCAAAAAAACCAAAATTAAAAAAAAAAAAAAGAATTGTGCTGTTTTTTAGGGATTGCTCTAAAATATTACTAAACAATGGCCTTGGCATGTTAGACCAAGGGAAATCTGGCCCTCGTTAGTGAGTCATTCCCTTTGGCCCTGGTAAGACAAACATGAACTTCAGAGGCAGAGCAGTGGGCTTTGCCCTGCTTGTAGATTGTGAGAAGGATCGAGGGTAAAGGCCATTATTGTTTTCCTAAGCAGAGGATGCCAGTGCTAATCTGCTCAAAGTGAGGCACATGTTTTAGGTTTATTTTTTTAAAGATTTGTTGGACCTCCTTCTCCCGATTCCAGACTCCAGCCTCCTGTGGCACTTGTAAACTGCCTTTCTAGGCTGCAGGGCATTCTGTCTGGCCCTTTGTCTGAAAGCAATAGCAGGACTATACCCAACGTGAGGGAAAAATTATTTTTGTTACATTTATTTATTGTGTGTGTGTGTATGTGTGTATCTGTGTGTGTCTGTGTATGTGTGTGTGTGAATGTGTATGTGTGTGTATACTTGTGGAGTTGATTTCTCTCCTTTCGTAAAGTGAGATCCAGGTTGCCAGGCTTGGTAGCAGATAGATACCTTTGCCCACTAAGTCATCTCACTGACCCAAAGGCAAGTTATTAAAAGATCACCAGAGCTGACTGAATCAATGAAACCAGATGGACAAGCTTGAAATTTCGGAAATCTCAGGGAAGATCAGGTCAAACCATAGAAACCCAGGCAGTGGTGGGCCACCAGGACAGCAGGAACTCTGCCTCTGTGATAAATTGACCTCTATGTGTTTTATCACACTTCCATCTCTTGCACGACAAAATGTGGAAGAAAGTATCCAATTAATAGGGTACTCCAAGGTTGTCTGTTTGCTGAATCTGAGAAGTTAAGCCCCGAATTTGAGAGATTCTTCAAGGGAATGAGAGTGGTAAAACAAGATGGCGGTCTATGGCAGCCATGGCCAAGGGCAAAGCCCCTGATCCAATGAGAATATAATGTTAATACTGGCTTGTTGGTTGGGCTGAGAAGACAGCACCATCCCTAAGTCACCCTTGTTTTTTTCATAAGATTACTCATTTTTTTTTGGTAAGAATCCTGTAACTTTCAAGTCTCAACAAGTCATCAAATGATCTTGCTTTGCTAGCAACCAACAACCAAACCCTGGAGATGAGGGTGCTCTAACGTGCACAGGAGACAATGGGGCTGTTGCAGGGCACTCAGTTCAGCACCCCAACGTTCACATCAGCTGCAAACAGGCTGTGGGGCTCACAAACACATTAACATCTTCTTCCCAAAACTCAATAACATATCACAAGCTACTGTTCTGCCTGGTTCTTGAGACCCTAAAGACCACCCAGGAGCCAACTCAGACGTAAAAGCATTAGGGTCGTTTATTCAAGCTCAAGCTTGGATTCCCCATGCTCACTTACACAGCCGTTCAAGTTGAAAGCCCTGAACTCCAAAATTATAGGATTATATAGGGGCTTAAACAAAAAAAAGGGGTTTCTAGCATAGGACTGGATGACATTGGACAGACAAACCTGTCTATCCCTAATTGGTTCGTTGTTGTTGCCGTACCATTATCAGTCAACTTGACCAGTGGAAAGTTTGTTTAGACTTTTTGGGTGATTTCTCAGAGTGAGCTGTCCAGTTATGACTAGGGAACATCCCTGGAATGAAAGGTTGGGTTTATTTTGTTGTTTTTCCTGGAACTGGAGGACAGCTCTGAGTCAAACCTAATACAAAATGGAATCTTTTTTCAAGATGGAGTCAGTCAGGCTCCACACTGCTTATATTTTTAAAGATCTAATATGACATTGTTGGAAGCTAGAAAGTAGACATGGATGGCAACCACCTCAGGAGATAAGAGATCAAAATGCTATCTCCATAGACAGTCTGAGAGAAATGAGTAACTTCATCCTGGAGAGAATGAAGAGGTTGAGGAGTTAAAACTGAGGAACTAACAGCTCAAAGATATGCATGACAGCTCTGATCACCTTGTCTCTTGTCCTTTTGTAAATACAAGGGAAGATCACCATAAAAACAGCACTGAAACTATTTCCCAAAATGCAGTCAGGAAGTGGGGGGGGAACAGGAAGGAGGACAAATGCCCAACTGGAACTCCTGCCAGCTCCAGCAAAGAAAACTAATTCATTGGGGGAAAAGGCAAGGTGGACAGTCCCATGGCCAAATTAGCCAGAGAAAGAGGAGACCAAAATAAATAGAACTGAAGATGAACAAAGAAACAGTTTGACACCCAAGAGATTCAGAACATCATGAGGGACTATGACCACACTCCAGTGCAAGGCCATGCATGCGAGTGAGCAGCCCAAATTGGGCTTGATGGGTAAAAAAAGGGGAAGCACAAACTGGGGTGGGCTGGGAAAAGGGTGGATCTGGTTGGAGCTGGGAGAGGTGTGAATATGATCAAAGTACATTGACCAGACTTCTCAAAGAACTAATCTAAAAGAAATGGGTAAATTTCTAGATTCATCCAAACCACCAGAGTTAAAGCAAGAAGAGGTCAACATCCTAAACAAGTCCATAATAAAGTAAATGGAAACAGCAATAAAAATCTTGTGACTAGAAAAGGCCCAGGTAGCCAGTTGTGGTAGTGCATGCCTTTAATCCCAGCACTCAGGGGGAAGAGGCAGGTGGATCTCTGTGAGTTCGAGGCCACCTTGGTCTACAAAGTGAGTCCAGGACACCCAGAACTAACCAGAGAGACCGTATCTCAAACTCCCACACAAAAAGAAGAAGAAGAAGAAGAAGAAGAAGAAGAAGAAGAAGAAGAAGAAGAAGAAGAA